>BJCM01065070.1:0-20389 GCA_018326385.1 Flaveria bidentis | reverse complement strand
AAAATAATTAATTAGTTATACTTGCATGAAAATATTTAATATATTTAATTATGTATGAATTTAAATTTATATATAAGACATGGATGAAAACAATAATATATGTTTATCGTATATAAACAAAATTATATATTTTATTTAACTCTAAACATCGTTATTATTTAATTATTTATATAACTTATATTTATATATAATACGTGGATAACAATAATTATATTATATTTATTTGTTATATAAAAATCATATGTATGTGTATAATTATAAAAATACATAAATTTAATAAAAGATAAAAAAGTAGCAGAAACCATCCTTTATGTATGTAAAAAATACATTAATAGTCCTTTAGAGGCAAAAAATCCAAATTGCCCTGGACTTAATAGAAAAAGTTAACGATAGTTAGTGTAAAGGACGAAAACAAAATGTTAACATAGTGGATGTTTAGAGTAATTTTTTAAGATAAAGGATGATACCTGTAATTTTATATAAACTTAAAAGACGTTTTTTATAATTTTATCTAATATGTATTAAAACAGGTATTAATTAAAAAAATTATTAAATATGGGGCAATATAAAAATATTACGTAAACCATCTGTGTCTTATATTTAAAAATTGGATTGTATATCTTAAAGTTATATTAAAATAACATTGGTATCCTCCATTCATTCTTATATATTGTTAGATACAGATAGATAATTGATTTTACTCAAAAAGACAATTTTATACCAAAACCCTCAACATTTATCATTTCATTTTAAAATCTGTTATTTGTTTATAATCATATAAATCAATATATTTAGCCAACCATTTAAATCACCTAGTTGGTCAATTTTCAAATTGCTTTCTGAAACTCCAGGCAAACACTTCAACATGAAACAACTGAGCTTGAAGTTTTAACATGTAAACTAAATCAAACAACCATCAGTGAAAATACTTTGCCCGTGTGAGTCTCTCTAGTAGAGCTAAGGTTTAAATCCATCATCTAGTGGTTTCCTGATTCCAAATCACTTGTCTAGCACAAGTTGTGTTATACCTAATTTCATTGGCCGGCTGTTAGTTTTTCAGTAATACGTTCTAAAGCTTAAGAAAAATACTTAGTTCACAATACATACTTTTTAAGTGTGCGCTACTGATGTTTAAAGGTTATGTTTGTACACGAAGCATTTTTTAAAGAATAATTTGTAACTTTCTAACTAATCTTGACATCATCAAAAAATTATAAATTTGTCTTAATTATCGTATGTGTTAGATTATTATAGTAACACACTTGATTGTTGGCTAGTCAACCATCTTACACTCAGGAACAGGTCAACAAACATTCGACGGAAATTCGTAAATATATATATGGAGGGCCACTCTAGCCAGATGTCTAGAATAGTTTTAATCACTATTTTAGCTTTCAAAGTCTCCTTTTATGCCAAAAGTCTTCGGTAGACTTTCCTCACATTTTCCTTCTACCTTTGCATCTCAACTTATATAGCAAGGCAAAAATCAGCACCAAAGACGTGCGAAAATGGAATGCCGAAAACTCGAGTTGACGATCAATTCTGCAAGTGATTTACGAGAAGTAAGACGGATTTTCAAGATGAAAGTGTATGCCAAGGTATCACTTTCTTTGTTATTTGCATAACATCACAGAAAATATCAATCACTACTAGAAAAATGTACAGTTTCGTACGCCAGTTGTTATTTTATGTGGTTTAATATATGATTTTATTCTATATATAGGTGTTGATTGGTGGCAACCCGGAAATGGAGAAGCGGACTCCGGTGGACAAGCACGGGCGGACCAACCCGGCATGGAACTATACCATGAAATACTCTATAGGCGAGCCATGGTTGCAACATCATGGCACCATGCTCGTGATCAAGCTCTATTGCAAGCGTAAGCTTGGGGATAGATACATAGGAGAAGTTCATCAGTCCCTAAAACAGCTTTATGACTATGCGTGTCCCATGGGCGGTAGCGCGGTCGTGTACTTCCCTGTGCAGCTGGGGTGCGCTGAATCGCAAGGACAGCTTTGTTTCTCGTACAGATTCGGTGAGAAGGTGGCGATTGAGAAGCTGATGCTTGCAGAAAGTATAGCTTCGTTCTTGGTCACGGGTCAAGGTGGTTCGCTTTGATGGGTTCACCGGAGACCATGGTTGTTGTCACCATCATGGTTGTTAGAACCACCACCTTCACCATTTGTAAATACAATAGTGTGTGAAGTTGTTTTGAATCTGTAATCCCACATGCATGACACATGTGAAGATTTACCGTTTTCATGTATATGGAATGAAATCAAGAGTTAGACTTGATCATTTCCATTCATATTGTTTCTAGGTAGAGGAAGTAATTAAAAGTTTTGGTTCTTTTGATAGGTAGTTAAACATATAGTCGTAATTTGAACTTTAAGATGTACCCAAAAATTATATATGCAACTAGCTTGTTCGTACTTTCTATTTTGATTTCATATAAAAAATAAGCACAAATCAACTAATGAAATAATAAACAAAATCAATTATTACAAAAAGAGGTATTCGAGCCTCAAATAATTCAAGACTGAGATAAACTAAGCATTATCAAGTGGTACTTAAATTCTTAAATAATACTCACCAAATAACTAATCAAGCATAACAAGTGGTACTTAAAGAATAACAAATTCATCAATGGGTATACTTTATTATGTGGACAACAAGAAACACTCGTTTTTGTGTTTATTAATTTTAGTATTAGATTTTAAGATTTAAGAATGAATATTTATAACTTATAACACGAGCATAAAAGAAGGAAATCAGAACTGAGCTCGGATTAAGCAAACTAGATTCAAGAATGGTGTATTTCAAATTGAATAAGATATTGTTCAAGAAATCAATCATAAAGTAAGTGAATTAGGATAAAACGTTTTAATGAGTAATATAAGTGAAAAAAAAATGAAGATTGAAGATACTTTATGTTACCAAAAACTTTCTACCGAAATATTATTAAAATCACTGTCAGCTAAAGCGACAAGATAAAAGACTTTCTAGTGACAACTCTGAAAACTCCATGTTCGACCGCGCGAGAGGGTCTAAATTCTATGATTAGCATAAAAGTAAATAAAACTCAAGTAATTATAACCATATTTATAACCCAATTTTTTTATGATTTCATGTGAACCTTATGTGGATACATATATAATAGTAATGTGTGTATATGTTATTCATGTGAACTATAATATCATATGTGTAATTTTATGTTAAATGCTTTATGTATAGATGTTATTTTATGTAAATATCTATAAATATAGATGTGATCTTATGTGCTAGGAATGAGTTGAAATGGTTAATATGTATAAATAAGTTCTACTAGTTAACACCTACTTCAGATAATAATGATCACTACTTAACCTAAGCCTCATGTTATATAACAACAAGGATCTAAGCTTTAAACTAACATATACACTTATGTTAAACTTTTATAAAAACCGTAGATGACCAAGTATGTACTTAGATTGAGCATGCACTCTTTACACCACAAAAACACTCCAATCGACATAACCATCTTGTGTTAAAACAAAACGACTAAACTAAGCATAAAGTTAACCTACAAATAATGCCTCTTTAATACACACTAATGACACACTAACCTTACTTAACGCCTCTTTAATACACACTAATGGCACACTAACCTTACTTAACCCTCATGGTGAGGCCTCAACTAAGAAAGGATTTCAACTCTTTCTTAAAGTGCTAACATATATCTATACATGCTTACACATCAAGACTAAGACTAGACTCATGATTATTACCCGTACACCACTACCTCACTTTTAATCTTGGTTTCTTGAACTCGAAACACCATAACCTTTATCACCCCCCCCATATAAATCTCTCTCTCTCTCTCTCTCTCTCTCTCTCTCTCTCTTTTTCTCTCTCTACTTCTCAATCCTCCACAATCACCACTTTCAACTTCACCTTCACCATCCTCAACACCACCATGAATCCAGTTTAAACACCTCCATCACCTCCAAAACTCATCATCCACATTAAACAATTAGAATTTCATCAAGATATCCTTTGAGTCTTATGGACTAGATTGTTCCAAGATTAAATATATCACATAAGCAAGGTAACCAACATGAATAACCTCTTTTTAATCTCTAATATTCATGATCAATTATACCCATGATCATATAACTCATGAGTTTTAAATCCTAAAACTTGATAGATTCAACATGTTCTGGATTATTAACATGTTCCATAACTAACCTACAAGAACATCATGGTACTAAAGCTTTAAAACAACTCAAAACCCTTTTGAAAACCCTAATTTACACATGTATAATTGAAATAAAACTTTATTTCTTTAACCCCTGAACATGTAACAACAAAAAACTGATTTTTAAAGTTAAATGGTTATGGAAAATACGGTAATGATCATCATGACCATCATTAAAGTTCAAGAAAATAAATATTTTCACTAGATACTCTCTCCCTCTCTCTCTCTCTCTCTCATATTCATGCACTCTCTCTCACACTCTCTCTCCCTTCTCCTTCACCACCACAACCCTTATCACCACCACCACAATCTTTATCACCACCATGATAGCATTCCATCACCACCTTCATAGCCTTATCACCACCATGACAACCACTCATCGCCACCTCCACAAACTCATCACCACCACCAACACCCCCGTCATCACCATGAAAGTCACCCATCACTATCTTTACAACTCGTATCACCCCAACTACAGCCCCCATCACCATCACCACAACATCCATCGCCACCATGACAACCACCCATCACCACCTTCGTAGTCGCCACCGCCACCACCACATCCCTCACACTTTCCTTCTTTCTCTCTATATATTAATCTATATACATACACACATACAATATATATATGTATATATATTTATATATATGTATATATATATATGTATATATATGTATATATATAGACACACACACACATACATATATATATATATATATATATATATATATATCATTTTTGTAAGAACCTTTTAACTCCATACCAACCATTGATAAAAAATAATACCCTTCAAGTTCAGGTTTTAATAAGAATATAACACAGGTCCCAATATTTCTACCTAATTCTTTTGTTTTCTATTTAAACATTCTATCCCTTTGACATTGTAAACTTTATAACTTTTTTATGCATCATTTATTTTTTTTTTATATAATTACAGCATGCCATTATTTTTTCAATTCTAATATAGTCTTGAAAAGTTTTAATTTTTTTCGGACATTAAATATTATAGT
Source organism: Flaveria bidentis (assembly GCA_018326385.1). Taxonomy (NCBI): domain Eukaryota; kingdom Viridiplantae; phylum Streptophyta; class Magnoliopsida; order Asterales; family Asteraceae; genus Flaveria; species Flaveria bidentis. Next base: position 15,140 of record BJCM01065070.1, on the reverse strand, counting down.
AAATTACATACATCATGTTCATATGTAAATTCTAATATTTATAAAGGATTCCATCTTATTGAAATTCCTTAAATGACTTACATAAAAATATATAAAAACTTATAAAAACTAACAAGTTAACTCTTACTACGTATAAATTCACTCCAATTAATAAACTGATTACTTTGATTTACATGGAGTTACAATAAAATTTATACATTCATTGTTGTAACCTATATTGTAAATCCTTATTGTAAAATATATCAAAGAATCATGGTGTATTAACAACAAGAATCCTTAAATTAAGCATAAAACTATACCTTATATAATGAACTGTATCGAAAAACAATTATTACGTCATATATAATAGTTCACTGAACACAAATACAACTAATCAATTTGGGGGAGAAATTTTGTGCATTATCGAGTTACCTAATCTTGGTTGAAACACAAGTTTATACAAATATTTTATGCTAGTTTTGGAGTTAAGTTAGTCAAAATTGGTCATGTTTATAGAATTCAAAGAAATCTTTCAATAATCTTTCATCAACTAATGCTAAGTTATTTTTATGATATGTGATTTAAAGGTCAACAACAAACAAACAAATTTAACGAAGACAACTTATAGCTCAAAACAATATAGAAATTCAATTTCATGATATAATCATGAATCAACATTGTTGGATCTAGAAATATTGGTGCAACCAAAACCAAACACTTAGACTATTTTGATACAACTAATAAAGGACTTCCGAAGCGAAGAGTGGAACTTCCAAAGACAAATGGAGTTCTTCCGAATTCAAATGCAAGATCAACTTCCGAAGAAAAACTCCAAATTCTGAAGACAAAGTCTCTGCTCTTCCGAAGCTTCTACACTTTGAAGAAATGAAGACTACAACTTCCAAAGTATGAAGTCCCAAGGAAGCCTCGGAAGAAGTAGCCACTTTCGAAGTATAAGTGGCTTCGGGAGAACAAGTTCTTTTGAAGCCAGTTAACCTTTGGAAGTAGCTATTATGAACAAGTGGACATAAGTATGGTCCCTCTAATCCGCTTCAGACCTTTGACATAAGATATGGCGTTTTCTATAAAACCCATGTAGTTGACCATACTTTATTCCATTAGCACCTTTATAAGTTAGTACAGTTACCAAATTTGGTTGGTGACAAAAGGTAAGTCATGGACATGTCATGACTACTGCATCTTAGATAATACTTTATCTAAGATACCTTAACATTAGCTTTGTAGTATTTGCTTTAGTTTAAGGTTTCCTGCTAGTATCAAAGTATATCCGGCTGTAGGTAGTAGTATATATAGCTTCTCATTGTAACTCATGTATCATGCTTGTAAAAGTCTTGTAATACTTTGAGTTAAGAAATAATATATACAAGTATCTTGAAAAACTATTCTCTTATGTTTGCTTTGATTTACGTAGTATATTATCATCAACTCTTAGAAGGATTCTGCTTCATCACAAACCCTAGTGTTACTTAGGAAATTTGTGTGAAAATACTTGTGTTGAGTACAAAATCCAATCTTGCAATTGGTATCAGAGCTTTTTAGGCTCTTGATTATGTGATCTTACCATCCTTATCAACCTCTTTTTCACTCACCTACTCACTACACTCAAAATGGCCCTTAACCAAAAATCTGAATGTGAAATGGGGACAATAACTAAAGCACCTACCATCACCCTAGAAAACTTCAGACAATGGAACAGACATATTGAAGGGCTCATCAGATATCAAGACAGCCGAATATGGAGATCTATCGCCCCAGACCCTTACAAGCCAAAGGTTGCAGCACCTGTTGGAGGTGGGGCAATGATAGAGAAGGCGGTGGAAGATTACTTCGAAGAAAACCATAAACTACTTGATATTAATGGCAAGGCCATGACTGTTCTGATGACTACTATAACCAACTCCATCATGGTGGGGTTTTAGAATTGCCAATCGGTTAAAGAACTTTTTGATGCCTTAACCAACATGTACTCAAACTCCAATGACTCAAAGAAAGATTTACTGAATCAATAGTTTGAGAATTTTACTCACATTGCTAGAGAGACCCTGAGCTGACAATACTTCAGGTACATGGATCTTATCTCCTCCCTTCAGTCTGTAGGAGTAACTCTTGAATTGAGAGATCTCTTAAGGAAATTCATGAGTGCACTTCCCAATGAGTGGACGTTCTACTATGTCTCTATCAAGAGGATAGAAAATTTGAATTCCCTTACCATGTTTGAACTACATGGCATTCTAGTTGAATATCGTGTAGAGATAGAGAACAAGAGTAGCCGCCAAGTGAGCAGAACTTCAAGCCTTCCTGCTTGCGACACATTTATGGTTGGAGAAGGCTCAAGACCCCATAACCTCAGCAGTACCTGACACATTCTCAATAACCATCATGTTCCCCTGGGCCTTATATTACGTTTCCTGAGACTCCAAGGTCTCAACAAGCTCAGCCGAGTCCTTTTCAGGACAGTTGTGCTTTTGTCTCAGGAAGTGGACACTGGTGATTTTTTGTTTTGCTTTGAAGATCTGGAGTGTTTCAGCTCAGATGATGTGGAATACATAGACATAGTCCAACAAATAGCTCTGTTAACCTAGAGGGTGAAAAAGTTCTTCAAAAGAACTGTAAGGTAGTTCCCTCAGAACCCAACTAGCAGCAAATTTGGGTTCGACAAAGCAAAGGCCAATTGTTATAATTGTAACCATCTAGGTCATTTTTCTAAGGAATGCAAAGCTCCCAAATGAAATCCGGGATCTACTCATACCTCCACACATCCTACAACATCTAAAGCTGTTGGAAAGTCAACTGAGACAGTCGATGGCTCAAGAAGTTGATTAGAGCTTTATGGTGCAAGATGTCACCCCTTCTCAAGCACTCATGGCTGGAACATACAACTCAAAGGTATATGAACATCTCTGTGCTCCAGCTTGTATTGCTAAGGTTAAAATGTACCAGGACTACAATATGGAAATTAAATATGACATTAAGTCCTTAAATATCTTGAAAGCTAATTTAAAATGGCTGAATCTGACTATCAAAATAAAATTGAGGAGTTAGAAAGCGTAGTATCCTCTTTAAAACATAAGCACACTAATTACAAGACTCAGATCAAGGATTAAATATCCAAATTGACTAAGGCTCAAGCCAAGCTAGTAATAGCTGAGGCTCAAGCTAGGAAGCATGGTATTTCTGAGCAAAACTTACAAGTCATTCTTGCATCATCCTCTCACTCAAAACTATGTTATCAAAACAAAGGTGGGTTAGGAACTAATGAAATTGCTCCAGTACACTATTATGAGTCTATTAGAAAACCAAGGTATGGTACTAAAGTGCAAGAGGTTCCATTTGCTGACCCACCTTCCCATAAGTCAAAGAATGATGAAACAATAAAGACCATCACAGGGAAGAACTATGTAATTTTACCCACTCCTATTGGTGATGATCAACCCCTGACCACCAAAGACAGAAGAATCCTAGCTAAGATAGCTAGAAAAACTACCAAGAAAGTGATCAAGGGATTGAGTTTAAGAATCAAGTTCTTGACTCATTATGTAACTCAAAAAGGATTGCTAGACAATATAGTGCTCCCAGAAGTCCTCAACATAATGGTGTTGCTGAGAGGAGTAACATGACATTTATTGAGGCTGCTTGGACTATGTTAGCTGATTCAAAGCTACCTCTAACTTTTGGGCAGAGGCTGTCAGCACTGCATGCTATGTGCAGAACAAAATCCTTGTAGTTAAGCCACATGAAAAAACCCCTTATGACCTATGAAATAAGAGGCCACCATTCATTGGCTTTCTAAGGTCCTTTGGCAGCAGGTGTACCATACTTAACACAAAGGACAATTTGGCGAAATTTGCTAAAAAGTTGGATGATGCTATCTTTGTTGGATATTCCTCTAACTCTATTGCTTATAGAGTTTACAATATTAAAATTCAACAATTTGAGGAATCATCCAATGCTGTTGTTAATGAGCACACTCCTTGTGTAAAGGAAATTTCCCTGATCATATTTTTGACTTAGAATTGTTTCCAAACTATTCTAAACTATCTTGTGAGAATGTTTATGTTGGAACAGGTACTCAAAGTGACTCTGATGATGATCAACTATTTGAGTTGCCCAGACCTCTTCCAAGTTCTCCAAGAGTCTCTAAACATCAAGCTCCCATAACTGGTAGATTTGATAGCATGACTATCTCATGAACCAGTGGAGCTTCAACCGGTTATCAGCGAAAGGACTCTTATAACTCATCAGCTAATAATGAATAACACCATGTTGATAGAAGTAGCATTTTAAAGGAACATGCAACTATTATTGCAATTTCTTAGCCAACCAACATTAATGATGTTTTTCCTTCATTCAATCAGTCCTTATTGAATGAGTGTGAAACATCAGCTGGACCAAGTGTTTGAGCTCCTGAGCAAAATATGTCCAATGTGAATTTATCTTTGCAGTTGATCTTGTTCTAATCGTTCTTAACATTTCTTTAATCGATAGATTGATTAGAACTACGTTCTCACTGATTGTATCGCCAATAAAATAGGATTCCGTACTATTTGATCTGGTTTCACGATTTATCAGTTAGTACTTTGTACGTACATGGTCCTAACACTTACTATACTTGACATAACATGAGTTATTACCTTGAATGACTGTGTTGGTGTTTGAATCTTATAGCATGTTAGAGGATGGCCGGTGGTAATTCTTCTAAGGCTTCTCGTGGTGGAGGTCATGGTGGATGTGGTTCTTAACCATGGGTCGCGAGAGGAAGGCCTAGGGCCAAAGAGGTGGTTCATGAAGAACCCGAGACCGCTCGTCTGGAGTCTGGGGATGAGAGTGCTAACTTGAGAGCCTTAGTGAAGGAGGCTGTTGTGGAGGAAGTGCATCAGGTCATGCAGACGATCTTACCGTCTTTGGTGACCGAAGTGATAAAGGTTATGCAAGAAGGATAAAAAGGGAGATTAATAGGTTCGTGGGAGGATGGGAGCGACCGCAAACTGAGATAGGTTTCTCCATGGATGAGGAGGAGGAGGAGGAATAGCCAGCGCCGGAGGCAGCACAAGGCTGTAACTACGGGGTGTTTCAAAGATACAAGCCCCCAACCTTTCATGGTAATGGCATTGCTACTGCTACTTACTAGTGGGTGAGATAGATGGAAGCCGTTCTTGATATCAGCGAGTGCTTTTAAGACCAGAAAGTGAAGTTTGCCACCCACTCGTTTGTGGACTCGGCTTTGTGCCGGTGGGACAATATTTTTCCAAGCCGAGGGTAGCAGGGCTATCGGGAGAATGAGGTAGCCGGAGATGAAAAAATTGGTAATTGAGGAGTTCTGTTCTCATAGAGAGATGGACAAGATGGAGAGGGAGTTCCTGCAACTAGAGGTTAGGATCATGACACATCAACAATACACGATAAAGTTTAAGAGATGGCACGGCTGGTGCCGGATTAGGTGACACCTCTGTCATGAAAGATTAAAAGGTATATCCAGGGTGTGCCAGTGGATATCCGTAGGCACATGATCATTTCCCGATTGAGCATGTTTAGGTCGGCGGTTGATTTTGCAGGAAGGTTGTATGACGAGCGAGAGGTGGTGGTGGTTGAGGTGAGCAAGAAGGGTGGTGATGACAGAAACTAGAATGGGAAATGGTTTGGACGAGGCAGAGCCGTTCCAAACAATAAGGTGGCGAAGGTGGGTGAGCGGTGTGTGGTCACATCTAGTGTAGGATCGAAGAGATGTGGTAAATGCGGGAAGGAGCATTCGAGAGAATGAAAATGGGGATCAAACATCTGCTTTAAATATGGGAAGACTGGTCATATGGCTAGAGATTGTGGGGTTATAAGGTGCTATAGCTATGGGGAAAATGGCCATCTGAGCAGGGATTGCAAGAAGCCAAGAGCTAAAGGTTCGGGAGCGAAAAAGGTTGGAGGAGAAGGGCAGAGGGCGTGCGCCAGAGCATTCACGATGACGCAGGAGGAGGCTAGGACGGACCCCGATGTGGTGTCAGGTATGTTTCTAGTAAACCAAACTATTGCATCTGTGTTATTTGATTCTGATGCTAGTAGGAGTTTCATTTCTCTTGCCTTTTGTACTAAGTTGCCCATTAGGAGTAGAAGTATTGATGAGCTCTTCGATGTAGAAACTGCCATAGGTAAGTCTACTAGGATTTTTGAGATGATAGAAGGTTGTGACAGTGAAATAGAAGGTCATAAGTTTCATGTTAGACCCGTTGTGATGACCTTAGGCGGGTTCGATGTAGTCCTAGGAATGGATTGCGTAGTGGACTACGCGGCGAACATTGTGTGTCACAAAAAGATGGTCAGATTGACAGCGCCTGACGGGAGTTCGGTGATGGTTTATGGAGATCGGATCACGACGATCCCAAAAGTGATTTCAAAGGCAGTGGCGGGAAACTGCATGAGGCGTGGATGTAATGCCTACTTGGCATACGTAAAGGACGTGGATAGGCCAACACCACAACTGTTCGATGTACCAGTTGTGTGTAACTTTCAAGATGTGTTTCTTGAAGACTCACCAGGAATACCACCGGACCGTGAGATCGAGTTCCAGATTTACTTGATATCAGGCACCCAACCTGTTGCTAAGGCGCCGTATCGGTTGGCTCCGACTGAGTTGAAGGAGTTGATGGAGCAACTGCAAGATTAGCTTGACAAGGGGTTCATTTGACCGAGTATCTCTCCTTGGGGTGCTCCGGTCCTGTTTGTGAAGAAGAAAGACGGTAGTATGAGGATGTATATAACCAATCGTGAGCTGAACAAGTTGACGGTGAAGAATCTGTAACCGTTACCGAGAATTGATGATTTGTTTGATCAGCTCCAAGGTGCTAGTTAGTTTTAGAGGATAGATCTTCGATCTGGCTACCATCAGCTGAAGGTGAAGGAGCAAGATATTCCTAAAACAACTTTTTGCACGCATTATGGACACTACGAGTTTCTCGCTATGTCTTTCGGTTTGATCAATGCGCCAGCTGCTTTTATGGATTTGATGAATCGAGTGTGTTGGCTGATGTTAGATAAATTAGTGATTGTGTTTATTGATGATATACAGATTTATTCGAGGAACAAGAAGAGCATGCCGATCATATTCGGGAAGTGTTAAAGACGCTAAGAAAAGAGAAGTTGTATGCCAAGTTCTCCAAGTGCGTATTTTGGTGGCACGAGGTTTAGTTTTTGGGTCATGTGGTGAATCCTGAAGGGATTATGGTAAACCTGGAAAAGGTGGAGGCGGTGATGCAATGGAAGTATCCAAAGATGCCATCCGTGGTTTGTTGTTTCTTGAGTTTTGCTGGCTATTACAGAAGATTCATTCAAGACTACTCTAAGATAGCTTCTCCCGTTGACTAAGTTGACCTGTAAGGATGTAAAGTTTGTATGGGGTCGAGCTCGAGAGAGGGCATTTGAGTAGTTAAAGGTGAGGTAGACTCAAGCTCTTGTCTTGTCGTTACCCGATGGAAGCTAAGATTTGGTGGTTTATTCAGATGCTTCTTACTCGGGGTTGGGATATGTATGGATGCAATGAGGAAAAGTTATAGCCTACACATCCCGACAGTTGAAAGTTCACGAGCTTAATTATCCTACTCATGATTTGGAGCTAGCATCTATGGTCTTCAGGTTAAAGATTTGGAGGCACTACCTGTATGGGACGAAGTGCACAATATTCACTGACCATAAGAGCTTGAAGTACTTCTTCGAGTAGAAGGACTTGAACATGAGGTAGAGGAGATGGTTGGAGCTTATAAAAGATTATGATTGCGAGATCCATTACCATCCGGGCAAAGCCAACGTGGTGGCGGACACCCTTAGCCGAAAGGAGAGACCCGAGCCGATTCGGGTGAAGGCGTATTAGTTTATTATGACCTTTGATATGATGAAGCAAGTTAAGGGGTTTCAAGATGAGGCATTGAAGGAAGACCATCTTAATTCTGAAAGAATGAGAGGTCTAGTCGTGGAGTTGGGTGAAAACAAACTCGGTGTTAAGACTCGATTCAGACGGATGTGGATTCCTCGTTTCGGGGTTCTACGTGTGAAGATTATGGATGAAGCTCATAAAAATCAATACTCTATTCATCCTGGTGCTCCGAAAATGTATCAAGACATGAAGAAAGATTATTGGTGGCCGGGTATGAAACACGATGTAGCAGAGTATGTGAGTAAATGCCTTACTTGCTTACAAGTGAAGGCCGAGCACCAAAAGCCGTATAGGAAGATCCAACCATTGGATATACCGGAGTGGAAGTGGGAGCATATGACCATGGACTTTATTACAAAGCTACCGCGTACCGCGCGAGGGTATGATGCTATATGGGTGATAGTTGATCGTTTGACGAAGAGCGCGCACTTCTTACCGATCCGCGAGACGCATTCATCCGAGAGGTTGGTGGACCTATTCGTTAAAGAGATTGTAACTCGTCAGGGTGTGGCGGTGTTTATTGTGTCGGATCGTGACACTCGGTTTACATCTAAATTTTGGTAGAAATTTCATGATGCGATTGGGACGAGGTTACATATTTGCACGACTTATCATCCTTAGACGGATGGTTAGTCGGAGAGGACGATGCAAACGCTAGAAGATATGCTTCGGGCATGCGTCATTAATTTTGGAGGAAGTTGGGATGACCACTTACCGTTAGCTAAGTTCTCATATAACAATAGCTACCATGCAAGTATTGGTATGCCTCCTTATGAGATGTTATATGGTAGGAGATGTAGAACGCCCGTGTGTTGGGGTGATATTGGCCATAAAGAGTTAGGGAGCGTCGAGGTGGTCGAGGCTACGACTGAGAAGCTGTAAAGGATTAAGGCCTTTATGAAGACAGCTAAAGATAGGCAAAACTCGTATGCCAATCAGAGACGTAGACAGATTGAATTCCAGGTGGGTGATAGAGTCATGTTGAAAGTCTCACCTTGGAAGGGTATCATTTGGTTCCAAAAGCGGGGCAAGTTAAGTCCGAGGTACATAGGGCCTTTCCGAATTATTGCTCGAGTAAGGGAGGTGGCTTACAGATTGGAGATACAAGATGAGTTAAGTGGAATCACCCAATATTCCATGTATCTCATTTGAGAAACTGTTTAGCAGACGAGGATATGGTTTTACTGCTGGAAGATATCAAGGTAGATAAACAGCTCAATTATGTGGAGTAACCGGTGGCAATCATTGATCGTAAGGAGAAAAGGTTAAGGAATAAAGTGGTTCCTCTAGTGCGTGTATAGTGGAAGCACAGGAAGGGATCCGAGTCTACATGGGAGACGGAGGAGGAAATGAGACAGCATTACCCACGATTGTTTGAGGAATAACAGGTTTCGGGGACGAAACCTAAATAAGGGGGTGGACTTTTAACACCCAGTTATTCTTTTATTGTTATGGAATAAAAAGAAAGAATAGAAGTGAAGAAAAAGAAAGAAATGCTATTTAACCCGAGTTGAGGGGTTAAATATGTAAAAGGTACAAAATTAATTATATTTTTTTGTAAAAGTAGCATGGTCGCCCATGCCATGCCACTTTTCACCATAATAAGATCGGATTTTATAGAGTGAGAAATCAAGAGCAAAAAGCTTTCGGGTCTTTTGAAGAAGAACCAGAAAAGGATCGAATTCAAGGTAAGAATTTATAGTTTTATGATGTTCCTGACTGGCCTTAGCCTCGGTTATATGCTTATGTGTATTTGTATGTGTTCGGGTGTGTTTTTTGTGGGTTTCTAGGCGGTTGAACTCAATTTGCAAATGGGGTTTGAAGAAGTCATACCCAAATGTTGTTAAGGTGAGTTCTAGGACCCCCTTTTTACTTGTTTTAAACTAATTTGGGGCGGCAAATGCATGTATGAATGTTTTTATGAAAATGTGTTTTCTACCCATATGCTTTATGTGTGTGTGTTTACGGGTGGTATTTGATTTTGGGCATGTATGTGATGTGATGATATTATGATTATGTTTTCTAACGCTTAGATTGTAAGGTTTAAGCTTAGAATATGTTGGATAATGATTGGGGATTAAATTATGTTGTTTAAGTCTGATTTAGACTGCCTATGCACCTAAACAGTGGCCCATGCGCCCAACTGAAATAACTGCCTAAGTGTTCCCATGCGCCTAAAGCTCATGAGCCCAAAACACTACCCATGCACCTAGAAATAGGCTGAAATTTACTAAGTGGTCATGCGCCCAAGATTCCCATGCGCCTAGGCACTCATGCGCCTGCATAGTGCCCATGCGCCTAGAATGTGACCACAATGATTAAGTGTTGTCCATGCGCCCCAATAGTGTCCATGCGTCTGAAAGTTCCCCATGCGCCTAAGTGTTCCTCATGCACCCAGAAGGCCATGCGTCTGAATAGTGCCCATGCGCCTAAGACTTAGAATTTTTTCTAATTTTTAGGGAAAAATGTTAATGTAGGTATGACTTTGGAGATTTCCAAGGGTTATAAAAGTTTACTTTTGAGGTCATAGATGATGTGATGGGTGATGTATAATGTGATTTGAATGATGGTGTATGATTGATGCTTATGCATGATAATGATGTATGATGATTATATATGTTATGTATGATATGTTCATTATTACATATGATGATGTGACTTTATGTGTTGTGATTATGATGATGAACGTAAAGTATTATCTTAATAAAGCGAAAGATTTAAGATAATGAAAGTTGAACATAATGAATGAATGGAAAGTCTTTGCAAGCAAAAGAAAGGAGGTTCACAACTCATTGAGAGTTGTTAGCTCAAATGTGTGTTTATAGCGTGAGATTTTGGCTAACCCTTAAGGGTTCACACATAGGGGGAGTTAGTCTATGTGACTACTCCATACGTGCGATATGTGTAATATGTGTGATATGGGGTCCTTGTCGCTTAACCCTAGATGATATAGCTTTGTGCTCAAGAGGTCTATTAAGTACCTGACATGACCTAGATAGAAGTGAAAAGATAATAAATGTACGAAAAGTGCGATAAGTACGAAAAGTGCAAAACGTGCGAAATGTACGAAACGAACGATAATGAAGATAATAATTATTACCTTAATGTACGTACGATGTTTGATCATGTGCGATAGTAAAGAAAATGGTTAAATGAATGAAAGGTAATATAAAGTTTTATAAAACTAGATCTCACTCAGCAACGCTAACTTTTTATGCATTTTTCAGTTGGCAGGTGAATGTTGCTGAGGATGGCACGAGGTGTCTACTTGGCTTGTTTTGGATGGCATCCATTTTGTATAATGATGATGTTTTTGCATCTTAATGCGAACAAATGGTGTTTTGTAAATGTTAACATTGTTGTATTATTTTGCAAAAGTGATTTTTTATATGAAATAAAATGATCGTTTAAATTCATTCTGCTGTGATGTTTTATTTAAGTTAATGTATATCATATGTTTCATGTGCGATGATTGACCAACTGTGAGCGTCCCGGAAACAGGGCCTTACATAAGGTGAAGCATTTGTGGCCAAGAGTTGATCAGTTCTAAACAACTCATGAGGGAGCATCTGGAGCTTCACGATGAAGGTGTTCCTACTGAATTCCCCAAGTAAAACCTAAACGATACATATACCCAAATAGGATATGGTGGAGATGTGAGCTAATCTACTATTTACAAGTTTAATTTCTCATTCAACTGGAAGTTTCTGATCCATGTTGTTCTTCACTATTTGTCTAATAAGTATGGGGATGGGATCAAATTCCATATGAACTAGGATGCCTAGTTCATGGGTTGGTGAAAAACCTCCACTTCAATTACTCAAGGTTTGTGCTGACTAACCTTATGGGGAACTTCCAGAGGGACACATTCTTCATGTATCCCATGTTCCTTCAGCACATCTTCAACTGTAGGTTGGACCAGAGTCAGCTTGTCTGTGAAGTTGTCCTACCAGTTCCTCAAATAACACCGACCATCTTTAAAGTCTTGAAGAGAGTGTCCACCAACTACATTGGAAGATACACTGATCTTCTTCCAGGTATGATTGAACCAATGGATCCTGGTGACATCCCTGCTAACCCCACATGTGATGAACCCACACCAACAACTACCCTCATATAGCCAACTCTAACTTCTCACCCCATCAAACATACCTACCAAAGACAACCCAAACAAACCCTTGTTCAATCTACTATGATTGAGCAAGCCCTTCCTAATTAATCCAAAATGACTAGAGTGGGAACATGGGGCCCTATTTAATCTGAGGTCTCATCATCCCTCATATTTGACCTCGATAAGGAAATTGAGTCTCTTCAGTCTCAATCCTTTGAGCCCGAAACCCAAGCTGAAAGCCCTCAGGGTGAGTCTTTATACTTCCCTAAGCAGCCAAAAAGGAACAGCCCCACCAAAGGCTCAATGCCAATAGACATTGACCAAAGTCCTATATCATTAGGTTTAACTTCCATATCATTCACTAACCTACTGATAAAACTGATGAGAAGATTAAGTCTCTTCATGGAAATGTATTTGATCCTCAATACCCACTTATGGATCAACAGATCCTAGAGGGACCTCTTATCTTTATCCCCCATCAGCAAAAACCAACTGAGGTGAGTCCTACTAATATGGAGGGGATTCATGTAGATTCAGCTGCCACTATTGAAGGAGCATAATTGATGCCTCTAAAAGAGACGTCATTTGGCAAGGGAAACCAGGGTGCCAAGAAACCACATCTGGGGGTGAGGATGCATATACAAGGTATATTACCTCATCTCCCCGTGATTCTTCAAAAGAAGATAAGGGAATTATGAAACTCACCATTCAAGACCTACTTTCTAAAGACTTAAATCTTGAATCCAAGGTTAAGACTTTAGATGATAAGTCTGCCACTCAGCAACTTGAGATTGAAAATCTCAAGGCTCAACTAGCTGAGAAACAGATTGAGAGATCTATCAGGCATGTACCTATTCAGGTCTTATTGACCTCTTCTTCTAGCTCATCTAGCTCTCAAGATGATTATACCAAAAAGGGGGAGAGTGTTCAGGGACAAACACATGTCGAACCATAGAGCCAAGCTTTAACTTCTCTAAATTCAAGAAACCCGGCTCCCAAAGCAACAATTTTTCCCGAGCCTCATTAAATCGTCTTACAATTGGAGACAAGGATACTCAGATATCTCAATAGGATCTTCTCCAAGTTCCTGATAGGATATTCTTAAGATCAGCCTAGCCCTAATGCAACTATGATGTACTTTGGAGCTAAATCACTTCAAATGATAAATGCACCTTCTACCACTATGGAAGAAGTTCGTCAACCTAAGGCCCCCATGGAACCTGAGATTGATTTCGAAGGGGAAATAAGGACTGATGGCCCAACACCTGAAACAATTGTGACAAAAAGTGCATTACCTTAGGCTTTCGAAGCTGAAGTCAAAGCCTCGGAAGAAAAACTTCAATCTTCTGAAGCTAAGATGGAAGTTGGAGAAAGACTATTCTCCTTGTCCCAATATCTAATTATCACAAATGAATTTCTAGAGCTGGCATCTAAGGTGAATAGTGAGGACTTTCTCAACCAACCCCTAGCTCAATTAACACCACTACAACAAGCTCTAACTACCTTCTCTTAACCTAAAACTTCCATCCAAGAACCCTAAGGTCTAGCACTTCCAAAGATGTCAAAGGAAAGAGGAAGATGACCGAGGAAGAGCTTCAGGAGGAAGCATGGTTAGAAAAGCTTAAGAAGAAAGGTAGACTACTAATTGGGAAGTTGCTAGCTGCAAGTAGCAAAGCAGCTGCAGCTAACTAGGAGGTTATCAACAACAGAAAGAGGGTGGAGATCATTGATAGACTTATCAAGCTTGGAGCTGTTACTGAAGATGTGCTCCTACTACCACTAGAGGAGTTAACTGAGCTAGAAAAGGCAACCATGCTGCTAATTGAACAAAGTGAAGAAGCAGCAAGGCTGGCCTTAGAGGAGGAAATAGAGAGGAAGAAAAGGGAAGCTGATCTGTAGCTTAAGAGGGAAATGATAAATTTCCTAACCTCCAGGGGATTCTCTCTAGAATAATTATCTCCTTATGACAGTGATAAGATCTTATGGCTCTTCAACAAAGGGCAAGATCAATTGGAGAAAGAGAGAAAGAAAGGTGTAAAAGAGAAACTGAGGAAGAAGAAGAAGAAAGAAGAAGAAGAAGGACTTGCTACTACCTGGAAGATAGGTAATAAAGCATGGATGAAGGACTATCTCTAGGCTGATGGCTTTCTGGTAGGCAGGTGGGTCCCATGTCTGTGAAGACCCTGCAATGTATTATCAGTAAAATCAAGGCTGACATACGCTCTTGAAGAAGGAAAGAGATATACCGAAGGGAACAGGGGATGACTTTCATATCCACTTCACAACCGTAGCCTCAAGCTGAACCTATCCCTTTCCATTTTCCTGTTAAAAATGAACCAACCTCTAAGCCTTACACCTCTGACCTATATCATCAACCTTACCCACTTCCTCACCCACTCAATCCAAACAACCACCATAATTACCCATCCTCAAGCCTAAAACCTTACCTAGAATCCAAGCCTCTCCTACCAAACAACCACCCAAGTCATCCTCTCATTCATCCAAACATCTCTCCTTAGAGGAGTTCAAGGAGATCAAGATGAAGCTCACCAATTGTACAAATTTGACCAACATCTCCTATGAGGAGGAGTTTATCAAATTGACTTTGTTTGATGGCTACTCATGTTCCTTCACAAGTGACCAATTCCTTGATCTGCCTAGAGGAACATTGGACCAAGTTGAAAAACTCCTTGGCCTCAACTCTTATTCTCTAAACAATGAATAGAAGAAGCTAAGAAGAAAGCTGGTCACTCTACTAGATACAAAGAAAGGTGACAAGATTCCTAGTCACCCCTTTGTACAAAGTAAGAAGATTATCCAGTAGAGGTTCGACGATTCTTCTCACAACTTTGTTGTTGAGAGAGAGAATGGTGAGACAAACAGGCTCAATGCCTCCTCTCTAACCCCTCCAACTCCGAGATAGCTACTATGTATACATATATATATATGTATATATATATGTATATATATATGTATACATATATATGTATATATATATGTATATATATGTATATATATGTATATGTATATATATATGTATATATATATGTATATATATGTATATATATGTATACATATATATATATATATATATATTATATGTATACATATATA
>BJCM01065069.1:0-11170 GCA_018326385.1 Flaveria bidentis | reverse complement strand
TTTCCTATTATAACTCTCAAATTTGATTATTTTTTGTATTAAAAAATGACTTTTTAAGAATACCAATTTGAAATATTTTTTGGATTTTAAAAAAAGTTTTATGCTTTAGAAAATTTTATTATTTCATAAAAAGTTTATTAATTTAGGAAATACATTAATAAATAGATTTCTTTTTTAATTTATTAAATCTAAAAAATGTGTTAAATAATATTGTTAGTAATTAAGATAATTATTTAATAGGAGAGATAGGCGGAAAAATTTTGGTGTGATTGATTGTGGTGTCGCCATATGTCATTTAAGATACCTTTTTATTAGAGTAGGTAGATAAATATAAATATAGTTATAGGTTTGATAAATAAGTAATATTTATGGTAAGACGTAAAATTAGTTGAATAAATATTATCAACTTCGAACTTAAATAAAAAACCATGAATGAATAGGTAGAAAATAATTTTTTTTTAAATTAAATGAAATGTAATAAATTTATAAATTTATATTAATCTATGCTAATAAAGCAAAACTTTTAGAAGTCACATACATTTTTTTACATCATCCACCTAAGCTACAATTAGGATTTGAACACTGTTATTAGCAGAATAAAAATTAAACATTTGATGATACATTAAATGCTAATGATTATTTATATATACTTTTCAAATTATAAACCAATTTTTGATAAAATAAAACATGCTTCTTTTTAATAAAAACATAAATTATCTAAACAACAAAAAAGAATATGAAATACAAATTTCTTTAATACGAAAAACTATTAAAAATGACATGATAAATTTTTTAAAAGAAAATTAGTGTTTAAAAAAACAATACTTTTAAAGAAATAGTTTTTTAAAGACGAAAATTTAAAAAATATGTTATTATTTTATCATCTAAAATAACTAATTATATGTATCTTAATCATATTTTATTATTATCATTCAATCATGTATTAAACAGGTTATATACTAGTAATGAGGAAAAATATAATTTATTTACTCATATTAAATTTATCATAGAGACATAAATGGTTTGTGTCTATATATACGGAAAAGATAAACTTTCAAAATTCAAAAATATAAAACTTGGCTTCCAAGAAAAACATCGCCTATATAATGAAACCATCTTCACTTGAATCAGACACTTCAATCATCCGCTTGATCTTGTTAATCCAATAATCCTTCGATCGACTTACGGACCTTATAATTTAACAGGTTTGATAGTTTTCTGCGACCACAATCAATATTATTCTTCATCTTTGTAATATACATGTTTCTCAATCAAATCATCGGTGCTATGGCGTTCTTGCGACTACCACGGATGATGGGATCTCATTTTTACGATTCAAGATGGTGGCCACATACATTTAGGATTAGGGTTTTTGTTTTTCTTGCGTTTTGTGTGTTGATTAGGGATTTAGGGTTAGGGTTTGGGATGTTACTGGATTCGGTGGAAGTATGTGATGAACCCTAGGTTTGATTGGTATTCTGGAACGATGGATTATGCAATTCTTATTTTGGACCCTGATGATCAGCAATGTTACTTTTGGGGGTTTTGGTACTGAAATAGGCCTGTGGATCATCTTGGAAGATTGACGTGAATTCTGTTGTGATCATGGTTATCGCGAATGATTACGTTAGAACTAATTACAGGTGTCTGTTTTATTTAGTATGGCTATTAAAGTGGCTAGAGGAGGTTGCTCGGTGAAGACAGACGCCTCGGTTTTCAAGAGGCTTGGAAGGAGAAATCAAGAAAATGTTGCGAGAGATGATCAAGTGAAATCTGTAGTCTGCAAGTATTGGTTGGAAGGAAGATGCACCAGAAACCCGTGTAAATTCTTGCACCCAGATCAAGCGAAACCAGATACTCTCAAGTCGGAAAATGTTTGGAGGAATCCCAACAGTTATAAATTGAAGAATTCGCCTCCTAATGGGAAGACTCAACCAAAAGGTGTAAAGAACAAAGAGAACTGTGACCAGAATCAGATTGCCCCAAAGGCTGAACAAAAGGTGTTGAAAAATATTGGCCAAAGTAAAAGCATGGAGAAGACTGGAACTGACATCAAAGACGAAAAGTCCCAGAATTCGCGTTCGTGGTTTGGTGATAAAAGTCTCTCAATGATTGCTCAGTTGGAAGGGCATTCAAAGGTCTTCAAACATGTCATGTTTTGTTGTTGTTATTTTGTACCTTTTATCATGAAGCTGCTTATCAACTGGTTTTTTTGTATTTAGGATGTAACTGGGATTATCTTCCATTTTGGATCAAATCATCTTTATACTGCTAGCAAGGACAAATCTCTACGAGATTGGGATTGCAATAGTGGACAGGTCCGTTTGATTTACTTGAAATGATTCGTTTATCCTTGTGCATAATTCACTTATCTAGATATTTATGCTAATGTTTTGTGTTGGCAGTGTGGTAGTGTAATCAACTTTGATTACGAGTGTGGTACTTTTGTTGAAGAAGGTCCATGGATTTTTGCTGGGCTTCAAAATATGATTAAGGTAGATCTTGTGTATAACAATTTGTTCAACAATATGTAATGGGTTCATAAACATCTGTAGTTACTAATTGGGGCTTTGGGATCTTGATTCTGGCAGGCTTGGAATCTCGAAACTCAGAATGAAGTTATTATCCGAGCAAGTGGTGAAATGGTTAATGTAATTACTATGTTCGAAGACATTCTTTTTGCTGGGATTGAGGTAAAAAATAAAAAATATAGTTTTGGTGTTTTAATGTTTCCATTAAAACAGTGGTCGAGTTGTGGCAATTTCTCAACATTTAAACGGGCAACATTAAAGGCTTAAACTTCATTGTTTGGTGCAGGATGGTACCATTCTATCATGGAAATCTACCTCTAGAAACAGTTTCTCCGAAGAAGCAACATCTTTGAAGGGCCACACAGGATCTATACTTTCACTCACCGTAGGAGCTAAAATGCTCTTCTCTGGTTCCACTGACCACACTATACGAGTATGTTTCTATAATTATTTTTCTTATATATGTAATTGAAAATCTCGCCATCATGTGTGTTGATCGTGCTCCTTTTTTCTTGTAGGTATGGGATCTTAAATCCTTAGAGTGTAAGCATGTTCTTAAGGGACATACTGGTGATGTGACAAGTGTTATATGCTGGGATCAATATCTGCTGTCTGGTTCCATGGACAAAACAATCAAGGTTTGGAGTGCCACTGAAAGTGGCAACATTGAGGAAGTTTATAAACATGATGTAGACAACGTAAGTTGTTAGTGTCACATTCATGTACTCCATTTTCTCTTATTTGGGTCCACGTATCATATGATTTAATGGTTGTTTTCTTAATTGTTGCAGGGTGTTGTTGCAATTTGTGGGATGCATGATGCAGAAAAAAAGCCGATCTTACTATGTTCATGCAAAGACAATGGTGTTTGCTTATATGATTTGCCCTCGTAAGTCTTTATGTATGTCATGTATGCTTAGCTTTATGTGGTGCCAATTGGCTGTCTGATTGACCTCAGAAATGAAATCCTTTTATTTATTTATTTATTTATGTAGGTTTGCCGAAAGGGGTAGAATTTTTTCAAAACATGACATTAAAGCAATCCAAATCAGCCCTGAAGGCCTATTCTTTACCGGTGATGCAGCAGGGTCCGTCTCAGTATGGAAACCAAGTGGAGAATCAGTTGGCTAATCACGATGAAGACATACAAGAGCGCGTTTTAGATTTGTTAAGAATTTGTAGCCACTAGTTATCCCCCGTTGAAGGGAGTAAATTGTAAATTACATTTAATTGAATGAAATTATGAATTCAATTCTTACACCTTATGATTTGTAGTTACTGTTGATGTAAAGAATGCAAAGGAAGAGAGAGAGTTGTGTATGTGGATGTGGATTAGAAATTTAGAATCATAAGACAAAGGGATCACAATCTTTAGTTAGACAATTAGAAATAAGGGGAAGCTCACGTTTGCAACTTATTGCCTCCATTATGATGTTATGTTTCTTGAACATAGAAACGTGGGTTTCTGACTGATAACATAAAAAGAATACAAAAGAAATTTGAAGACAGAATGATTTTTGTATATACTACATACGATACAAAAGGTTACATTAAATACCATTAAATTATGAAACAATCAATCATATACGTAAACAGATGTTATGTAAAATGAGAGTTAAGTCAAACACTGAAGATGTTTTTTTCCTCATTGATTGAGCTTTTCCATTAATAACCGGTTGAAAAGCCAAAACAAAGCAATTTACATTATGAGTTGTTTTAATAGCACAAGGCTCGTACATAGTATCTCTCGCCTTTTCTTATCTTAGGTTAATTTACTAACACCTTTAGTTCAGTTGACTTAATAAATCAAACAACAGTTTGAAAACTTCACTGCACTAGTAGTTATCCAAAAATAATTTAGTAAAACAATTTAACTAATGACTAAAAAGGCTACTCGTGAGATTTGTAATTACCTTCAGCTGGCGAAATAATACTTTTAAAAATAAGAATTGATCAGGACAAAACATTACTTTTTTTCAATGTTAAAATTATACAGGAAGAGTATGATATCTAGTTATACAGTATGATATATATTTATACACAAGTTATATTCATTGAAAATAATGAATTTTGGTCCACAAATACATGAACACATATGGTCAAAACACATGAATAAAAGCAGCAAATACCTTATATCATCAAGTGAAGCCAACACTAAGATCTCAATATCCGCATAAGTCCATGATCTTTGATCACCCCACGTAACTTGTCAAGACAAGATGACTAAGTTGAGACTGCGGATTGACTTTTTCAGGTTCTCATATAGCAGGAACACTGAGGGAGCCGGTGTTAAGCAGGCGTGGTAATATCTGCATCAATTAACAGTGATCTATATCAGAATTCAGGTAATACAAAAACTTAAAATTAATATACAATGTTTCTTGTGCAAACCTCTCCAAGCCGTGCGTTGATTTTCAAATCTGCAAAATCATCAGCTCGGGTCTTGCCTATATTTACAATTGCTGTAGTAGCACCAGCCTCATGAGCTGCTCTGTACAAATTTAATTAACGTCTCGAGATTAACAAAAATATGAC
Organism: Flaveria bidentis; assembly: GCA_018326385.1. Taxonomy (NCBI): domain Eukaryota; kingdom Viridiplantae; phylum Streptophyta; class Magnoliopsida; order Asterales; family Asteraceae; genus Flaveria; species Flaveria bidentis. Next base: position 6,104 of record BJCM01065069.1, on the reverse strand, counting down.
CACAAATAGTAACTTTTGGGTCCACATAAAGTTGCATGAATAATTATAGGGAACGTGGATATGAAGATTTGTACCTGACAAGTCGGAAAGCAGACATGGTCATAACTGATGAACCAAGGACAAGGAAAGCATCACATCCTTTAGCAGCTTCCATAGCTATATTAGCTCTATCCTTTGGTACATTGTCACCAAAAAATACTACCTTCAAACACAAGGACACACATTAGCAGCACGTTCAGATCCCATATAAAGTTAAATAGATGTACAAAGACTGGCTTACAATTGACTGTAGGTGGCAATTTTGACCCATTTATTTATGAACAATTCAGATTTGTGTTAAGTTTTATCTCTAACAGGTCAGATTGATGACTAAAAAGTAGCTAAATACAAGAGGGTCTCCCAAAGTGTATTTTTAAATAAATGTAACTAAAATTATTAAATAGTTTTATCATGAACTAGATTATTAATGTAACAATATAAGAATCATATTAGACACACGACATATTAACGAAAAAAAGATTTACACAAAGAAGTGAAGGCTGACCTGACAACACATAAATAATTTGTGTTTTGACCTGATAACACATACAAATAATTAGGTGTTTGACCTGAACGCCATTACCCACCCTGCTCATTTTGCCATCACTAGTATACACCAATGGATAACCTAGCAGATGGCCACAGTTGTGGATGCTAACTCCACCGTGGAAAGAAATTAAGCTTTGCCACATCTTGGTGAAAGCTGAATGCTTAGTACTTACTGTTCAAGAATGATGTTCATTACTGGGAAACAAAGTACAACCTTCATGAAGCTAGGAATACCTATTATGGCTATGGACAAATAGCTAAAAATGTTTAAAAAAGGAAAGAAATGTTGTGATTTATATTACCCACAAACTTAGATGGTCTTTTAGGCTTTTGCTAATACAAGTTATGGAGCACCTATGCTTGGTTACTACTATCAAGATTCTAATGACTATATATTAACACGGTGTCAAAATGGAGACGCCACCACTTACATCGGGTTTTAGTACTCCATTACATTTTGAGCAAGTTGGTATGTGGAAGTCTTCTTCCCAGAACTTTTCATCAATTTCAATATCACCATCAGGCCTTTGCTTCATCCCAAAGCTCTTATCTGACTTGCTGTCATAATTTAGACTCTCTATAGCTGCTGCCCACTGCACTAAAAGATACTTATATCTCATTTTACATATAATTATAACCACAAAAGAGGGAAAACAGTGATAAAGCTTTGTGCAAATGCTATAATGTTAAAAATTAAGGTTTAAAAGGTTTGACCTTTGGATTTAGAGATTTTAATTGGTCTTGAAATATTTCACGTGGAAAAGAAAACCCACAATCCAAACAGGCAACAATATAGACGGTTCCATGTAACTCAAGGGGGCAGCTACCAGCACGATGATGCAACCTGGAAATGAAATAATAATAATAGCAACAACAACAATCTCAAATAAAACAATTTTAGAATCAAGTATTTGGTAAACTTCAGAGATATCGCTGACCTGTCAACATTTTGTGTAATCATAAAGCTTATTCGGTTGACTTTTTCTAACGATGCTAATGCAATATGGGCTGGACTAGGCTTAGAATTCTTGAACTTCCTCCACCCTGCATAACTCCTTGCCCAATAGCGCCTTCGTGCACGACTAGAACAAGTAAATTGCTGATACAAGAGAAGCACAAAGCAACATTCCCTTATTATCCATCAAAGTGGCATCCCACTCGATATACGCAACCATTGGAAATCAGATGCCTTCAGATTACCTGATGAGTAATTGGCTTGAAACCAGTACTATAAGCTCCATTGGGGCTGCACTTACATGCAAGGGAAAAAGAAGAAAGAATGAATCTAACATGAGCAATAACAATATAAAAGTATAGCAACCAAGAATTGAGTTTTATTTCAATATATAATACTATTCTTTCATGTGGGTCATATAAGATATTGAATTACTGGGGTGATTAATTCATAATCTATCAAACAGATGTCTTCCCTTTAATCCTTCATATGCGACACAGTGATGCATTAAACTTCCTATTAGAAGTTACTCCAGAAATCCTTGTAAATGATAGAATCTAGAGATTAAAGCAAGTAATTGCTTACTGGAATTAATAAGCCCAATTCGAGAGGGGCAATCTCTTCAATTACACAAAGATGATCAAAATTTTCTGGTTGAGAAAAACTAAACATAGTTTGCTATTAATAATGCATAAACTTAATAACCACTATTGGAAATTGGATGGTGAGGGACTCCCCACATTCCAACTCCCATGTTGCTTGGTTGACCAAGTGGATCCACCCATTCTCCAAAAATGGTATTTAATTGCTCCAATTCAGCCGCACCCAGATCCAGAACAACCCGTTTATTTTTCCATGTATAGACTTTAAGTGGAATTGTATCAGTAAACTTCTTAATAGAACCCGAATCCGATTCCCTTGGTTATCGGATAGGGTTGTTACAAGTTATCCCAAAGACTTAGCACAAGATTTGATTTAGTTAGTTGATTGATATATATCATGTATTTGAATGATAGATAAAGAGATAAACATGAAATGTATTATAAATAGAGGATTACCTCAAATCAATGCATCATAAAGTTTCTAGCCTCTAATATGGTATCAAGCTCTATCTCTGAACTTTTTGTTTCCACCTTCCCCCTCTCTTTCTTTCTTTCTAATCAACCATGGATAAAACACATCCAGCAATTACTGTTACCAACATCCGGAACTTCATACCTCTACCCTCGAGATGGAGAACAGCCAATACAACTCCTGGGCCGAACTCTTCAAACTACATTGTCGGGCGTTCGATGTCAGCGACCATCTCGAACCAACCGCCAAACCTCCCTCTGCTTCTTCCGACCCTCCTACCAAAACTTCTACCAAAGATACCATCAACCCAGAATTATGGTCACGAATCGATGCCATAGTTCTTCAATGGATTTATAGTACGATCTCCAGTGATCTTCTTAACACAATTCTTCAACCCAAAGCCAAAGCCTTTGAAGCCTGGAAAGCCCTCGAAAACATCTTTCAGGATAATCAGAACTCACGGGCGGTGTATCTTGAACACAAATTCGTCACCACCCGACTTGACAATTTTCCGAATGTCTCCACCTACTGCCAAACATTAAAGATGTTGTCCGACCAATTAGCTAACGTCGGAGCACCGGTAACCAACCAACGCCTCGTCCTTCAATTAATCGTTGGCCTGAACGAGTCCTACGACGGGTCGCCATGATGATTCAACAAACATCTCCCCACCCTGATTTCTACGACGCATGCTCAAGACTCGTCCTTGAAGAAACCCGGAAAGCAAAACAAGCAGTCGTCGTTGCTGCTACACCTGGCACCGCCCTCGCCGCCAATACTACTCCCCCTTCCACTCCAACCACACACAACTCTGACCCTTCCCAACAATCTAGTCGACCTACCCACGACTTCCGAACCCAATACCAGCGGGGACGAGGCAGAGGCAGAGGCCGAGGCAGGGGACGCCACTCCTATCGAGGTGGCCGCGGCTTCCAGGGCCATCCCCGCCCCCCTTTTGGCCTTTGAATTGGTCCCCTACTGGGCCTTGGCATTATCCAAATGCAAATTGGGCCTATCCCCCTTGTCCTTATCCTACACAGCCCACACCTAACACCCCCCGCCCACCTACAGGCCCGCCTCCACACCACGAGTCAGGTCTCCTTGGGCCTAGACCTGCCCAATCTTATGCCGCTTCTGAAGCCAGCTATACACCGACCGAGCTTGATCAGGCGTTTCAAGGGCTGACACTTAACCAACCAGACCCAAATTTGTATCTTGATACCGGTGCAATACAACATATGACCGACAAATTAGGTAACTATTCCTCTTATTATTTCAATAATGGTTCTACCAGGAATGTCATCGTCAGTAATGGCACGCGTAGTCCAATCCACGGTACCGGTCATCAAACCTTATCCTACCTTTATCCACCTTTACAATTAAATAATGTTCTACATGTCCCTTCTATTATTAAGAATCTACTTTCTGCTTGTCGCTTAACTACTAATAACAATATTTCTATAGAATTTGATCATTTTGGTTTTCTCGTGAAGGACCTTCCGACCAAGACACCTATAATGCGATGCAATAGCTCGGGGGACTTATATCCGCTTCTACCGTCACGGCTCTTCTCCACCAACCCAATCGCACTCACAACTATCACCAAAGACATTTGGCACCAACAACTCAACCATCCGGGCTCCTCTATGTTTCCTTGTTCTAATGATATTTCTTTTTCCAATGTTAAAACGTCTAATATTTGTTCCTCTTGCGTATTCGGCAAACAAATAAAATTACGTTTTACTTTATCTTCTAATTATTCTTACTTGCCGTTTGATATTATACATAGTGATGTGTGGACCTCACCGATTCAAAGCTCGGGAGGCCATCGATATTATCTTTTGTTCTTAGATGATAAAACTAACTTCATTTGGACATTTCCCCTCACCCTTAAATCACAGGTTTTCTCCATATTTGTTCAATTCTTTAACTTAATCCGAACCCAATTCAATACAACCATCAAAACAATTTAATATACAAACATACAAACATACAAACACACCCAGTAAATCCCACTCAAGAGCAGGGCATACTTTTTCGCTTCTCTTGTCCTCACACATCCTCCCAAAACGGTAAAGCCGAACGCAAACTTCGCCATCTCAACAACATCATGCGTACCCTCCTCTCTCACTCATCCACCCCTCCCTCCTTCTGGCCACACGCCCTAGAAGATGCCACCTACCTTCACAACATCCTTCCTAGCAAACTTCTCCAAAAATCATCCCCTATGTTTCTCTCTATAATCGTCACCCATCATATTCTCACCTACGTGTCTTTGGCTCCCTCTGCTACCCTCTATTCCCCTCCTCTACCATACATAAACTCGCTCAAAACTCTACACCTTGCATCTTCCTCGGGTTCCCTCGGAACCATCATGGCTACAAGTGCTATAATCCCTCCTCTCGTCAAATAATCATCTCTCGCCATGTCATCTTCGATGAATCCATCTTCCCATTTGCTCAACCGCCATCTTCCCCACCTCCTCTCCCTTGTTCCTCTGATCATCACCCCTTGTTTTGGCACTCATCATCACCGCCCACCATCTGTTGGAATTTTAGTCAGATCAGAGAACAAGAACAGCAGTCAAGCAACTGAGTCGGCCCGCTTCTTTGATTAATCTTAAGAAAGAAAAGACAGAACAGAATTTTCGAATGCCTAACATTAGAAGACTCTAACTTATTTAAAGGCTAAACACAGCCTACTTACAGCCAAAACGCAGCTGTAGAAAATACCAAAAACAAAAGCTTTCTAAACTGAAAACGTGTTATTCCAAAAATAAGAAATCTTCTAGCCATAATTGATTCTATCCGGAATTAAAACAATAATCACCCCGTTAATTCCGGTCTTCACTTCAGCACGTCTTCTAGTCTTTTACTTTATAATTGTCATTCCCATGAGCTTTCTCATTTCTTCAAATTTGATCCTCGGCAGCGCCTTGGTAAGTATGTCAGCCTTTTGTTGGTTCCCGCTAATATGCTCGACTTTAATTTGGCCTTGTTCAACACACTCTCTGATAAAGTGATAGCGTGTGTTGATATGCTTGCTTCTTCTGTGAAAAACTGGATTTTTCATAAGGGCAATGGCAGACACATTATCCACAAAGATAGTCACTTGTTCTTCCTTTCAACCAGTTAATTCAGCTATCAAACTTCTCATCCACAGGGCTTGACACACTGCTGACATGGCTGCCATAAATTCAGCCTCACACGAACTCAAAGCCACCGTACCTTGTTTTTGTGAGTTCCATGCCACCGGTCCATCGTCAAAGTAGAACACCAGGCCTGTTGTTCCTCTCCCATCTTCAGCATCCACAGCATGGCTGCTATCACTGAAACCATGTAGTGTTTTGCTTCCATTCCTTCGATAGCTTATGCCTAGATCAGTAGTTCCTTTGACATAGCGAAGAATCTGTTTAACGGCCTGGAGATGGGCTGATTTTGGTGCCTGCATAAACCTGCTAGCATATCCAACAGAGTAAGATAAGTCT
>BJCM01065068.1:0-13896 GCA_018326385.1 Flaveria bidentis | reverse complement strand
TTTTATAAAAAAAGTAATATAGTATTAAAAAGTTATAAATGTATAAAAGAATTGGGTGTAAAGTTATTTGATATAAAGGGAAAAAATATGAGAGGAAAGAGAAAGAATTCGGTGTACGTTTATATATGTTTTTTGTTGTAATTTATTGCAAGAAATTACAACATGATGTAAGTCTCTGTAACTATTAAAATTTGTAATCGAATGAACATTATGTAATTTATTGTAACTAACTGTTGCACTATGTTGCATCACCATAGAAGACTACATCCATCATATTAGTGTAGTGTAACCCTTATGTTATATTAGTGTAACCGTGGTTGTTAAATCAATATAATTTTAAAGAACTGTAGCATATTAGGATTTGAATTCATATAAACATAATGTAATTTATTGCAATATCTAACGTTAAAAAAAATTAATTTTTTTTAACACTATAGTAGAATTAAAGAGAAAAATAAGACAAGTTTAATGGTGTAATTGTTTTAAAAAAATTACAATGTATAAAAAAGTTATAGAGGTTTTAAAAATATATGGATAAACTTTTTTAAAAAATAAAATAAAAATTAAGGTGAATTAAAAGATAGTAGGTGGTGACACTTGTCACCACTATATTGATTCTGAATCTTTGACTTTTTATATGCAAAATGTCTAAATTATCTTTTTCTATTTAAAAAAAAGAAAGACACATGACATGATCTTGATCTTCAATAATTAAATCAATGGATGCAAAATTGATTAAAGAATTCTTACAATAAGATAGGGTTCTCATTTGAATCTTACCCTATATATATATATATATTAATATTCAGGTTTGTTTGTTTTGTACTACTTGTTGTATATCATAACACACACACACACGGACATACTAGTTAGAATCTCGTGTGTGTAACGAGTTGAAAAAACAAAATATTATATAAAAAAATAAATAGTTATTAATAATGATTTAGAAATTAAAAAAGAGAATCGAAAAACAAATTTATTTATGGGCGGACAAAGAGAAGTGAGATAAGTAAATATTGTAATAAAAATTAGAGTAAATTACATGGATGGTTCTTGTGGCTAAATTGAAATTTTGAATTTGGTCATTAAAGTTTAATTTTTTTTAATAGTATTTAACATTTCTTTCTCTTTCATATATGGTTCCTATGTCTGTTAGTGATGTTAAATATTATAAAATTACTATTTTACTCGCATAAGTCATTTATTTAATTCATCTTTTAAACAATATTATTATTTTTAGTTAAGAAAATTTTATATTTTTGTTTTTCAAATTTTTTATTTTTATATTATTTTTATAATTTCATTATTAATAAGATTATTATTTAATATATGTTTTAAATACACAAATAAAAAACTTTTTAAAAACATGTTTTAATTTTTTTTGGGTTTTAAACTGTTTGTTTTTATACGTCATTCTAAAACTTTTTAATTTTTTAAACTTTTTTTAACTGGTTGGCTTTCTAAAGTTCTTTTTGTTTTCAAAACCATTTATTTTTTAATACATATTTTCTTAAATAAATTCTTAGTTTTTTGAATTTTTTCTTAAAATAATTCACTTTTAAATGTATTTATAAAAGAAGACATTTTTATAAAGGTTTAAAAAAACCCACATATTGGTTCTAAATATTTTATAAACTAAACATTTAAAAGAAGATAGTTTTAAATTTTTTATTTGTGTATTAAATAATAAACACATTTATAACAAAAATTAATAAAAAATAAAATAAATTGATAATCCCTACAAGTAAAATAATTATTTTGATAAAATTAAAATATCACTAACTGAAATAACATGACCATTGATAAAATATAACTATAACATTAGAGATTATATTTACACTTTTAAAACTTTAAGGATCAAATTCAAATTTTTACCCAAACCACAAAAACCATCCGTGTAATTTACTCTAAAAATTAGTTATTTACAAGAAACTTATGTATATTTTATGAAGAAAGAAAAGCATGGTAACCCAACCAACAGTTCACATAATTGTGAAAAGTGATGTTATTGTTTACGTACTTAATATATATAAACTATAATTAAGCCCCCCGCGTTACGACGGGGGACGTAAATCCGTTTCAAAGTTGTACCAGTTTCCAATCACCGTCAACAACCATTAACACCGGAAAACTCGTATTAAAAAATAACGAAAAAATAAAACTACGTAAAAGCTATAAAGCACACACGTGAAACAGTACAATATTAAAAACAACAATTAAGTCGATCTATGACTCACGCGTAGTGACAGGGTCGTTAAACATAAAAAAAGGCGCAAAACGATAAGCCAAATGCGTACATTACGGTATGTTAGCTCGTAAAATTTAGAGATAAATGTAAAATTAAAATTTGTAAAAGATGTAAATTAAGGGGACAAAAGTTTAAAGTGAAAAAAAATTAGGGGTTAAATTAAAAAATATATAAAGAAATTGGGATTAAAAGTCAAATTAAGATTAAAAAACACACACAAAAAGGAGTCAAACTCATTAAAACTAAATGTATAACTCAATGCATAAATAAGTTGGTAATTAGTATATATATAATTAGTGTTTTAGTTGTCACATGTAGCAATGTGTATTTTACATGAAATATGGTTTATAAACAATTTAAAAGTGTTTATGCAAAACAAAGCATGATTCGTGTGCATTCGCATCTCACCATGCATCTCACCATGCATCTCACCATGCATCTCACCATGCATCTCACCATGCATCTCACCATGCATCTCACCATGCATCTCACCATGCATTTCGTATCAATTCCCTAGTAAACAAATATCACCGGTCATATCAAAATACAAATATCTACGGACACGTTTTTCGTTATTGAATCTCCGACGAACATATTTTTCGTTAACAAATCTCTGATTCTTATCCAATTGAATATTGAGTACCCACAAAATAATTCAATCTGAAAATAAATTTCACAAGATTATAATAGAATTCAGACAATCGACAAAACTCAAAACTTATAGAGACCCAGTCCTAGTTATTCTTTCATATAGATCAAATTCTAATCATTTACAGTCTTACATGATAAAGCTTCTTGCAACCATTTATTATTTATCCAAATCAAGTATTGTTTATGTCACAAGTAATCAACCGCAATGCAAAATAAGAAACACTACTTAAACAGACCAAACGAAACAACTTAACGTAGCCGCCATTCGCACCAGTGACTCGAACCCGTGGTAATGGTCAAGTGATATCGAGTGACACAAGGTCTTACACGACACACGACTCAAGCCATTTAGCCACCAAGTGAAATCACCCATTACCCAAACAGCAACTTTCTTCACAAAAAACAACACCACCAAAACCCCAATTCTCATCATCATCTTCCATCACCCCCAGAAGTCCAAACCCTAACAAAATCCACCATCAATGGCGGTCGGAGTTCTTGCTCTACAGGGGTCCTACAACGAACACATCGCCGGTTCATTTCCCCTCTTATATGTTACTCTTTTGCTCACACAGATGTTATGAGCATGCATCTACAGTGTAAGTGTATGTAAGTTTTGATTCTATAATTTGTGTTTGTGTGTAGCTTTGAGGAGGATTGGGGTGAAGGGGGTGGAGATAAGGAAGGCTGAACAGTTGGAGAATGTGAGCTCGCTTATTATCCCCGGTGGCGAGAGCACCACCATGGCTAAGCTTGCTGAATTGCATAATCTGGTGAAGTTTTATCAATATTTGTAGTGGATGTTCGTTTGTTGTGATTTAGGGAAAACCCATATGCAAATTTGTGTTAGAACTCTGGTGTTTGCTTTATTGCACTCTATGTGTTCGACGAAACTCCTCAGAGAAGCCATTTGTTATATTTCGATACTTGTTATAGAAAGAACCATACAGAAAAGCTAGAAGATAGAAGCTAATAATATTGTGTCTCCCAAAACTAGGGTATTCTTGAATCTTGATAATTGTTGTGGCCAAAATAGGACTATAGACTATAGAGTATCTTTCATTCATCATGCATGACTCTCTAGCTCGAAAATAATATTGAATGTCCTTAAATATGTTAAATTGAAGCTGTATCTAGATTCTAGAACTTGAAGTTTACAAATATAGGGGTATCATGATTCCCCTTCGAGTGGTGGTGTGGTGGTCAGTGGTAAGCACCCAATTCTCTTGCTCAAGTTTGAATCTTGCTTCCATTGGTTTTAGCCATAACCTCTTGAAGGCTACCTTTCAAGCTGCGATTTACTTGATATAGTTGTTAGCATTTCATAATGGGTTCTCATGGACACCAAATAAAATAAAATTAATGATTATATTAAAATTTTACCAATGGAAGTATATCTAGACGGTATATGACAAGAATGGACCTTCTATATGTAACTAGAAAGAACAAACTAAAAGTTACAATCAGTAATTTTATTAACATGAACCTATGCCCAAGAGGCTGCAAGGAAAGATTTTAAGATTTATGGATATTGAATGATTATCTAAAAATTTTCATTTGATCACATTGTTTCCTACATCTAACTCAATTGGTACTATATTGGCAGTTTCCTGCGCTTCGTGAGTTTGTAAAAATGGGAAAACCGGTTTGGGGAACTTGTGCTGGTCTTATCTTCTTGGCAGATAAAGCAACTGGTGAGAGTTTATTTAAGTATTTATAAGCAATTTTCTATTATTAAATTGTATACAATAAATATGAAGTTACTAAGAACCACCTTATCAACATAGTTTTATTGTTAATACCTTTGGATGTGAACATTTCTATTGCATTCTGATGAAATATATCAACATAAGATTTTCTAATAATTCAATTAGCTCTAAGATATCAAATGAATGTTTAAGTAATGCACATGGTTTTTTTTTTTCTATTTTGTAGTTCCAAACTGTTCTGCTTTTTTTTTCCAGGACAGAAAACTGGAGGGCAGGAACTTGTAGGAGGACTTGATTGTACCGTTCATCGTAACTTCTTTGGTAGTCAGGCAAGTATATATATTTTAAAAACTTAAAGTTACTTCTTAATAGTAACCCTAGCTAAATAGCAATATATCATAACTGAAAGTTTAGTTTTAATTGCAATCTGCAATGTAAATATGTTATATTTTATATTCTTCAAATATCATATACAGATTCAGAGCTTTGAGGCCGAGCTGCCCGTGCCTGAACTTGCTGCTACGGAAGGGGGCCCACCAAGTTTTCGTGCTGTTTTTATCCGTGCTCCTGCAATTCTTGAAGTGGGACCTGATGTTGAAGTGCTGGCTTCTGTTTCCATTCAATCAAGCAAAGATGATCCTGATCCCGCTCTTCCAGAGGTAAGCCTTTCTTGTTTCTTGATATGGTAAACCTTTTACTTGTTTGTATAGAATCTTATCTTTTTAAAAGCGGTCACCTTTATTTTGATCAGCTGGTACAGTTTATCATCTATTTAGACTGTCAATTTATCTTAGGGGTTCGGTTTTAATCATTTACTCATGAATGGGTCAGTTCGGGTTATGTTAAGGTAAGAGGCCAAAAGGATATGCCATTCAGCTTAGAGGTAAATGGGTCACATGTGTTGAAGTTTTGAGAGGTGGAAATCGTCTAAAGAGTATTTTCTTTAGTTGTGTAAAACCCCCTAAATCATCTTACTAAAATAATTAGGTAACTATATATAGAATTGTGACATGTTTTGACCTGTTGCTATCTCTAGTTTATCTAGTTTAACTAACCAGATATAGACTTGTGTAATAAACTTGTTTAAACTAGTTATTTGCTTACTCTAATTTTGGAAGTGTCGAACGTTGTAATCCATTGATGAGTGGTAGAACAGAGTCACGACTCACGATTTTTTGATTGTTCTTTGATGCCCAAAGTGATATATGTTTTATAATTTTTTGTCAAAACATAGTGTTTTTTGTTGGTTTCAGGCCGAAAATCATACTCAACTCTTGCATATCATTAATACTTCAATTCTTACATTATATAGAAAATAACCATGAACTCCTAAACAAGTGGCACTACTCCACTATCCCTAATACATGCCCACTACTTGCTATAATAAGACTAATTCAAATTAAAAACTTGTTGTATACTCTAAACAAAACATGACTCAAATACTAGATCTGTGACCCGTAACTTGACCCGATCAAGATTAACCCAACATTTTTCTGAACTGAAAATAGATCTAGAATTGATTACATATTCTATACCAACATTACCAACATAATTCTGTTTTGTTATAGTTGTATGGAGTGTAATCTGGTTACTAAATTTATATTTACAATTTCTCGTGTGCATGACTGTTCATGGACTTCATTTGTTAGGAGAGTGCTGGGTCTGATAGCAAAGTGATTGTAGCTGTGAAGCAGGGCAATATACTAGCAACTGCATTTCATCCTGAACTGACCATCGACTCTCGATGGTATTTCATATTTCCACTTCAATATTATATATTTAATTAATAGGTGGCGTGTCAAACGGGGTGGCTAACGGGTCAAAATAGTAATATATTAGCCTGGTTTGAAATGGGTCAGGTCAGTTTGGTTGACCCCATATGCTTTTTTGTTCGAAGGTTTATATTAATTTTTTATATATAGATAATTAGTGTTGCGAATAAGATTTAAACGGTTTATTATTACAATATTGATTTAACCTTTTGGAACTAAAAGATTTTCATGGTTGTATCCTTGAGAACACACTTTGGGCAACTTTTAGTCAATTTCACACATTTGAACTGTCTCCTGTTCTGCTAACTTTTTTATTCAACTCATTTGACCTGTTAGTGATAAACCATAACCACCCATTCATAAGAGGTGTGATATAATGATATATTTTTTTTACAGGCATAGTTACTTTATGAAAATGTTGCCTAGCAACAAAGAAATAGTGACAGCAAGTAGCAGCAGCAGCACCTACTATGAAGATCAAGAAAGTTACTTGTACAACAAGCAACCCAAAACCGACCTTCCTATATACGAGTAGCAATGTGTCTCATCGACATATAGGTGACCAATTCTTTGAGCCACTATGCAGGTGGCTGAAAGTTTTTTGAAATGGAATGACCACTTAAAGGGTCTGCAATTTCCAGTTCTGTATATATAAGAGTGGAAATTGGTTTTATTATTGCTTTCTCCTTCAACCAAACCTTGGCATTTATATTTCTTCAAAGAGAGTTGGGCTTATTGATTGTAGTGAAGTTGTACAATGGTGATTACATACATCTTTTCCCTTGAGGTTTCAAAATCCGTCGGGTCGGGTGAGTTATTTGCTAAGTGAAAACATGAGCATTCGGGCCGGATTGAGCTATCAACTTCTTGCCAGTTTTTAAACAAGTGATGTTTTTATATGATTATTAAAATGAGATGTTTCAAATAATAATACAATTAAAGAAAACTTCACCCAATAATACTTAAGTTTCTCAAGTGTTATACTATAGTCAAATTTTTTTCTCTCAGCAAGTTACTTAACATTCGCTAGGCACTTCATTACTTCAATCTCATGTGATTTTTTTATAAATGTTATTTTGTTTTTAAATTGAGTCAAATATAAAATATATAAATGTTGGTTGTTAATAAGTGATAAATTTTCATTTAACTTCAAGTTTGAGATAATGATAATGATAATGATATGATAGAGAACTTTTTTTGCTAAATAATAATCATTTGCATAGTTGTTAAGTTTAAGTCTAATTGGAAAAAAATGACATAATCAAGATTCATATGTGTTCTTTTTCTAACTTAATTTTAAAAAAAGTTAAAAGATTTAAAGAAATGTTAGTGAAAGTTTAATATAACATTATAGTTGATTGACTTTAAAAAAAAAGGAAATTTTTTATAAATGATTTTAATGTAACAATCGATAAACTTGATTATTATTAGAATAAAAATGTTTGCTAGGTTGTAAGCATTTAAAAAATATATTTTATATGATTTGACACGTTTGATTTGTTCACGTTTTGTTTTTATTTCACCCTTTTTCTTATTGTTAATTCTCACTATCATACATCATATAATATGAAGATATAGTACTATATAACCAACTTACTCTTTTTTCCCTACAAAACCAAGATTTTTCCATTTATACGTCTTATAACTTGTTTAAGAAGTATGTATTTATAGATTAAACTAAAAACGTTGTTACTAGCACACTTGTTATCTACGTAAAACTGTATGTATTATATTGAGATGAATGTTATTTAACGATCAATTTAAGGCAAAACATATTCGTCATCTTAACTATTATTGATGACTAATCTAAGATGTTTGATAGAGTACAAGTATATAAATTGTGATGTATTCGTATTTAAACGTCAAAATTTATAAAGTGAGAATGATCAAGATTCATGAAGATGAGCTGATATGTGTCAATAATGGCTTTAAAAATCAGGTTGGAAATCGTTTTTATTCGTTTAGGTCAACAAAACTCAAAACTGATTTTCTAGAAGCTGATTCGGTTTAAAACTGGTCTGAATGAAGAAATAATCTGGTTTAACCCTGGTTTTACCAAATACATCAATAGCGTTAAAAACAGACGTGATGAACATTTTAAAGGGCATTAAACATGACGACATGAACATAAATGAAACTTACGAGATAGTTAAAATGGGCATAAAACCCATAAGACTTGACGACATGAACATGACTTTGGCTTTATTATCCACTGAACTTCCGTTTATTTCTCATAGCGGCTTAATGGCGACGAAGCAAAAAGCTGAAACAGGAAGAAGCACAAAACCAGAGACAACGAAAGCCAAAAGTAAACCTAAAATCAACAATCACGATGTACGGAAGAAACCTCCGATCGCTCAATGTTCATCTTCCGATTCTCACAACCACAACACTAATGAAGCAAAATCAGCATCTAAATCACTAATAGAAGAATCACAAGTGGTTGTTGCAGATGAAAGTAAGAACGAGATGAGAGATGAGGTTGAAGAGGAAGACGGTGGTTTGTTATATCAGATTCCGATGAATCGTGTGAGTCGTATCATTAAGACGGAAGATCCTAACGTTCGTATCACTCAAGAGGCCGTTTACGTCATCAACAAAGCTTCGGTATCGCTGATTTCTTTAATCTTTCATTTACGTCGAATTAGGGTTCTGTATTGTCAATTGTGTGCTTTTAAATGATTATTAGATGCATAAACCATAGAGCAATTGAAGAGAAAGACACTAGTTTATTGCTGATTCATAGAAGCATGGTTAGCTGACAGGAAATTATTATTTTTTTGTTGCTCGCTGTAGCTTAGGTTACTGATTATACATGGGCTCCGATATCTAGACACCTTGATAGAACCGTACGCGTCATATAGGTAGGTCCCATACGAGACGTCCAATCCTCTGAATTTTTCCTTGTAGTCAACGTCAAATTAAGCGTCGTATGGCCCTATGTGTGGTATAAGCTATATGGGGCGTATAGCTATCTGACAACTCCTCCAGGTTTTTCCTTGTTTTTATTGTCTTCAACCCTATACGTTGCATATGTTGCTATACGAGGCGTATAGAGATGTATCGATTTATAAAGTGGGGTGTCTGTGTATTAGGATTAGCAACATTAATGTCATTATTCATAGCCTCTCTGGCCCAAGGCACACACCTCTGTTGCAACTATAGAAGCTCCTTGCCTACGTGAGGCGTAGTCATAGAGTGCCGCCTTTTCTGAGCGTCTAGGCACGCACCTTGTGCGCTTTTGACTGTTATGGTGAATGGTCGTTTGGAAAAATACGTACATGTGATATTTCAAGCAGTATAATATTTGGTGTCTGATAAGAAAATGTGATCTTAACTATCTTAAATAATTTGAGACATCTGAGAGTCCCTGCCTCGACTTGCAATATTAACTATACGATCTGAATGTCGTTGAATGCGTCGATGATAGCAAAAGATTATCTACATGGTATCTAAATGCTTGTGCCTTCCATGTGTGTGCAGGAGAAATTTCTTCATGTGTTCACTACAGAAGCATATGCTTCTGCTTTTCTGGATCACAAGAAACATATTGATTACAAACACCTTTGTAAGTCCTGTAACTTTGGCAGAATGAATGTGGCTTTTTTATTGTTTCTTTTCTTATCTTGTTTATAGCATGTCGGCATTGCAGTTGGGATTTGGAATTTTCCATAAGGTTTATACAATTTAGAAAACCGGATTACGCTATGTCTTTCAGGGTCACCAAATGTATATTTTTAACGCATAAAACCTCCTAACAATGTTATTTCGTGAACTTAGAGTATTATTGAAATAATGTCTTTTGAGGTGTTTTTGACACTAGTGATTTTGTATCTTTTTGTTGTTTTAATACTGAGAAGGTAAAGCAGTTATTTCAAATGGACTTAAAAAGTCTGTTTAATGTTTGTTGCAAAAGGTTGGTACGAACCAATAATATGGATCATCTGTCTAGTTAACACTAATATTAGTTAATCTCCAAAGCAATTTTTATTTCAAGTTTTTGTATTAACACACCAAGAGTTTTGTGAAGTTGATCAGAATACTCTTTTCCATTTCTTATCTTGAATAAATATTTTAAGTGAGCAAAGGTATTATGGTAAATGATACGTTTTTTTTCTGTGTACAAATTAGTAGGATGGTATGCATTTCAATTGTTGCTAAAATCAGTTAAACATTATAACTGTCTTATTAAAGTAGCTAATTCGGTAATTTTTGTTGTTGAATCAGCATCTATTGTTAGTAAGCGGAAGAGATTCGACTTTCTTTCAGGTATCCTATGCAAGATTCATTTTGCTTATGTTGTATTTGTGTTTTTAATATGTTTATACCTTGTTGAGTGTAGATTTTGTTCCTGAGAAATTGAAAGCAGAAGACGCGTTAACAGAATCACAAACAACAGAGAATTGAATTGGCATCTTGATTGGACTATGTGGACGATGATTCTAAATTTTGTAGAATTTATGTGCATATATATAATAATACAAGAATGTTTTGGTTTTAAGTAGCGTAAATTGAATAAAAATCATGAATTCGAGTATCGTCACATGCACACAAAATGTTTGATGAAATGTCTGAATGAAATAATCTATACAAGGCTTCCTATTGTAGTTTAAATCGACAATCATCGAAGAAGATGAAGTGGGTTACACGTCATGGAGTTGTCTTTCGAGACTTAGTAACGTATTGGTCGCATTTGTAAACAAAAGCTACTGTATATGTTTTTTTTGTCACGTGACACTTTTTGAGTTATTGATCTAAACCAGCTTCTATGCTTTTGTGTAGAATCTTGGATTTGTCACTTACTATGGAATTACAGAACTCATAGCATTTGTTTGTTCTTTTTGGGTTTGTTTAACTTACAAAAAACGATTTTGTTAGGTACAATTATGTTTTGATTTGTTGTGGAAGTAGCATATTTGTTACCCAAATTTAACATATTTGTGTTTTTTTTTACTAAGATGATGATTTTCATTGGAGAACGCATATGATCAATGTATTCAGAAATGAATCGAACGACGAATCAATCATTTTAATGGTTGGCTTGTCGGATCGAATTTAATAACATGATGATATCATAATTATATATATAAGTATATATGTATGGAGGAAGATTACCTGAAAACCATATTATAATTAAAAATCATGAAAACTAGAGTATACCTATATGTAAATACGTATTACCATATGTATAACTATAAGTTAGGTATATGTAACGTACAAGTTACATATATGTAACTCTTTTCGTTGTCATCTTTGTTCCTAGAGGTTTAAATTACAAAATATATATAATGGGCTTGAATGAGAAGGTTAAAGTTTTCTTAAATACACTTTAAACAACTAAAAAAATTAACAAAAATTTATAAATTATGTGATTGGCTAAAAGTGCGTTTCATGGTTTCAATTATAAACATGGTTAATTGGTTATATCATTTAATTTCTCTTCTATATGTATATTATTTAAAAAACTATATATATAATTCAATATAAATATTTTATATGTGTATTTTATAATTATATATAAAACTCAACAATATATAACGTCTAACACTACAATACATCGTTCGACCTATCCATTAAAATCTTAAAAGTTAGAAAAAATAGATCAAAAAATATGTTCCAACCCGGAACCTGGTTCGACCATCTAACCGGCTGGTTCTTTGGCTACAAAACGAATTGAGGTAGATCGGTCTGATGGCCCATCCGAATCTTGGTCTGACCGGTTGGACCAACCTGTCCGATCCGAGTAAAAATAAAGTAAAGACCATCCACTATAATAGAATACCATTATTTTTAAATGTAAGGTTTATTTTGATAATTTCACACCATCTTAACTAGAAAAAGTAAAGACCGTTCACTCTAGGGACCAATCATGTTACGGTTTTGCAAACAGTTGGGACCGATAATGTAATTTTTCAAAAGGTGAGACCAATCCTTCAATGGGTTATATGTCATGGAGTTGTCTTTCGAGGTCTTGTGTGGTGTCCTTGGGATCGTTTAGCCACCCCAATGATATTTAGGAGTAGCATATCTCGTCATGATCAAAGATCACAAGTAGCTTTTGTTTATAAACATTGCGTATTTGTTACTGAATTACTAAATTCTTGACTTTCGATCTAGTTATATTGATTTATTGTGTCTTAAATGGTGTTAAAGCCCAAGAACTTGACCATTTTGTTTTCTTTATCGTCTCAAATAAAATGGAACATATCAATTTCACTAGTTAAAAAGTCGAGAAGTTAACTATGCTTTTGTGTAGAATCTTGGATTTGTAACTTACTATGGAGTTACAAAACTCATAGCATTTGTTTGTTCTTTTTGGGTCTGTTTAACTTACAAAAAATGATTTTGTTAGGTATAAGTTGTTTTATGTTTTGATTTGTTGTCGAAGTAGCATATTTGTTACCCAAATTTAACATATTTGTGTTTGATTACTAAGACGATGAATTTCATTGGAGAAGGGAAATGATAATGTATTCAAAAACTGATCGAACGACAAACCAATCATTTTAATGGTTGGCTTGTCGGATCGAATTTAATAGCTTGATGACATCATAATTATATATACAAGTATATATGTATGAGAGGAGATTTTTTGAAAACCATGTTATAATTAAAAGTTGTGAAATATTAAAAGCCAAAACAAGTGAACTTCCGAAGGTTAAGTTTCTTCTGAAGCTTAACGTAGTCTTCCAAAGCTAAGTTGATATCTTCTGAAGGTTATGTTTGCTTCGGAAGGATGTTATTGTGTACTTTGAATTTCTTCCGAAGTATACATATGTTTAGTAGGGAATATTCCGAAAGGTTACTTCCGTTCGAAAGATATAGTGTAGGGTGCTTAGTGTAAATTCTCAATATTTGTTGAGTGTTAGTTATAGTTAGTTACACACTATAAATACAGGAGAGTTGTAATCGGTGGAGCATCCGAAATCATTCAGTGAATAATAATCATTTGAAAGTTCTTGTTCACATTATTCTTTCTTATATCATCTTTGTATTGATTGATATTCCGCTTACATATTCTCAATCGGTTTTACAACAATTGGTATCAGAGCCTGGTTTGTGGCTCAATTGAGAATCTAGATTCAATCAAAGATCGATCGACGGCAACAATGGTGTCTACGAAGTTCGAAGTTGAGAAATTCGATGGGAAGAACGACTTCAGGTTATGGCGGTTGAAGATGAAGGCATTACTCGTTCACCAACGAGTGATGGATGCATTGGCCGGAGAATCCAAGTTGCCGAACACAATGTCAGACAAGGAGAAGAAGGAGATGCTGGAACAGGCACACAGTTCAATCATCTTGAACTTAGGGGATCGAGTACTCAGAGAAGTAATCGAAGGAGACGTTTGCGGCAGGGGTCTGGGCAAAATTAGAAAGTTTGTACATGACGAAGTCTCTTGCGAACAGATTGTATCTCAAGAAACGGTTGTACACATTCCAAATGGCTCCTGGGAAGTCAATTGAAGATCATACTGATGAATTCAACAAGTTGGTGTTAGATCTTGAGAACATCG
>BJCM01065066.1:0-10853 GCA_018326385.1 Flaveria bidentis | reverse complement strand
CCCCCTCCTCCCCTACCACCACCGCCACTACCCACTGCAATCGGATCCCCAGCCAGCACCGAAACACTATTCTCAACCACCACCCTAAAATGCCCTTGTTACACACTCGAACACACATTTTTATTCATCACACGTCCAAAAACAACCCTACCAAACAATTCAAAATAACACATTTTGGCAACACCCTATCTCGCGAAACCCCTAAAGATTCAAAATGTCAAAATGGGATCCTTAGATGACCGGAGATCCAGCTCTGGTGACACTTTCACTGACGAATACAATGCATTATAGGCTAATAAACCCACCATCGGCGATAGAAACACATACCCCCGCAATGGGAACTAAACTGATGATCAATTTCCCAAATTTTGGTACACTAAAACCACCCTTGTGAAGAATGAAGTTCCAAACACACCTACCAGATTATCAAACTCTTTGTCGCCATAAAACCCTTTTCTTCTCAAGCCACCACTCCTCAGGAGGATGGCAGCGACGGTGATTCTGGCGAGTTCAACGGTGCCTGTTTTCGTAGATGATTTGGTGATTGGCTGATGCCGGGGGAGAGCTCTGAAGTTGTAATCTTGGAGAATTGTGTCGAGAAATTTTGTCGAAATTAAGGTGTTTACCGGGGGTGATTGAGCTGTCAGAGCATTCACAGTGGAATCCATAAAAATATGTGAGTGTGTTTGGTATATCATATGGAATGGTTTTAAGTGGTTGTGAGTGAAAGATAGAGGCGTGTTATTGTGGATTGATATATTTGAAGAACCAATGTTCAATCTTTATAATTTTTTTAAATATTTTTAAAGTGCTTGTGAGTGAAGTAGAGAGAAAAAAGTAATAATAAGTGTATAAAAAATATTATTTAATTGAAAATAAGAGAGAAAATATAATAATTTTAGTGTAATTTTATGAATAAATATAAGAAATCAAATGTGAATGCTCTTAGAAACGGGGATTTGAATATACAATAAGTATACCATAGAAAAGATGAGGTGGGTGGGTGGATGTCATAAGTTTTTCTTTGATATTTTAAATTATTAGGGGTAGTTTAGTATTTTTCATAAAATATTTAACAAAATTACTAATGGTGTTACTATTTAAGATTCAAATGGATAACAAAATAAAAAGTCGGGGGACATAGTGATTTTTTAAACCTTTAAGGATGTAACTAGTTAATTTTGAAAAATGTCAAGGTTGCAAATAGTAATTTACTCTTTTTATAATTATTTGTCTATGAAAATAACTCATTTATTTAAGAGTTAATCTCGGTTTTCGTCTCTGGGTTTTGTAAATTGTCTCCACTTGAGTACTAACGTTATTTTGTCTCCATTATTGGCCTGAGTTTTGCAAATCGTTTCTATTTTCGTATTTTTGCTAATGGTATTAACATTTTCTGTTAAGTGATTGTTAAAAAGACCAAAATACCCCTCTATCTCCTCCACCTCCAAAACTAGATCGACCCCACCACCTCCCTCCTCTCCAACTCTACCGCGCAATCCTCTGTTTCTACCACCATTAACACCTTCACAAAGGAGCAACAAAGTCACCATCGAAAACTCCTTCCCCTTCACTGACTCATCACCTTCAATCACCTCCACCAACGCCAGAATCCCACCTTCTTCAACAATCGCAATCCTCCCCTCCTCCACCGCCGCCACGCTACTCAACACCACCAGCGCCTTCTCCGCCATCCGCACTGTCGCCTGCTCCTCCGCCGCTTCTTCGGCAGCCACCACCAACTCCACCAACAGCTTCACAACTCTGGCAGTTACAGCTCGTTTCTTATTTGCCTTCATAGAACATAGTTTGTATAGAGTTGTTAATATGTCTTTGTTTCCACGGTTTGAATCGTTGATTAACAGATATACTAATAGCGGAATCGCTCCACAGGCTCCGATCAACACCTTGTTTTCGTCGATCATGGCTAGATTCAACAATGCACAAGCGGTGTTTTGTTGGGAGACCTCTGTACTTGTTTTGAGAACGTAGATTAGTGTTTTCACAGCTCCAGCACCGATGATTAATGACTTGTTTTTTTCGTGAAGCGAGAGGTTAAGCAACGCGGTGACTACGTTTTCTTATGTCCAAGGATCTGCACACCGGAGAAGAGGAAGTAACGCCAGAACAACACCGGATTCACCGATCAACGCTCGATTCTCCGGTCGTTTTTTCGCGATCAACCGTAGCTTCGCTGCCGCCGACCTCTTCACGGCGACGGAGGTAGAACTCAAGCTATCGATACAGATCTTCACCGTCGGTTGCAAAAATATACGGAGGTGGAGGTGAGGTGTAACGCCCCAAATAATATCTAAGCGAGCCAAATAATAATAATGGGCTTAGACGAGATCATTTAATGAAAATAAGACGGATATGGGTTATAGACCGAGTAGACTTCGTGGGTTATGTGTTTGGCGAGTTTAAGGTCTCGGGAACGCCCGGTATATATAAACGGATCAGCTTGAGCAACTCTCATTTGCAACTCAACACTCTAGTTCTAGAGAGAGAGAGTAAAGAGAGAGAGAGTAGAGAGAATTGAAGATTCAAGGCTCGGTTGATCTTGGAATTGAAGATTGGTGTTCGTGGGCATCCAAACAACAAGAAAACACCAAGAATCTAGGTAAGAAACATCATTTAATCGTTTCTTTTGATGTAAACCCGGATTCTAGGGTTTGGGTTTTTAAAAGTGGCAAAGATTCGCCTAAAACTCACGTTTTTGTGCAAGAAAACATTTAAGAAGCTTAGATAAAGCTTATTGGGTGATAAACCAAGGTTTTGGATGCAAAAGATTGAAGTTTTGGGTCAAAAATAGGTTCTTCGGAATTTTCAGCTCGTTCTGCGAAACTGGGCATTCATCCAGCGAAATTAGGTACCCGTCCAGCGAAACTGTGGATCTTCCTACGAAACTATAGTATCGCAGGTAGTTTCGCATACATGGTTATCCAACGAAAGTTGGGCGAAACTGGCAGCGAAGATGCCAGCGAAGATGCCTGCGAAACTAGCAGCAAAACTGCTGGCGAAACTAGCAGCGAAACTGCTGGTCTGGCAGCAAAATTAGCAGCGAAATTACGCAGAAATTGACTCCTTTGAGTGTTAACTTATCTGTAGGCTGTGCAGTGCAACCCTTGCTTTGTAAGCTTGATTGAGAAGCTACTCACCGAGTACAGGTGAGTTCTAGATCCCCTATTTTAAAGGTTTTGAACTAGTTTGGGGCTGGAAATGCATACTAAATATATAATTTAAATGACCGAGATTTTAAGAGGTTTTAACAAGAAGATCGATTTTTTAATAAAGAAATTTGCTATATAAAAGTGTTAAAATAAAAAAATTTCGCGCTGACCTGGCAGCACAGCCCCAGCCAAGGGCGTTGCCCCTTGGACCCTACTAGGGGCTGTTGCCCCTAGGACTCCGTTGTCAGGGGCTGCCGCCCCCGAACCCTCGCTGTCCCGCGGTGGGTTAGTTATGTATTATGATGATTTATGCTTGATATGCATATGTTTATGTATGTGGATAGAGGGGAGGGAGGTGGTGGGGTCAAGTTGGTTTTTGAGGTGGAGGAGATAAAGGGGTATTTTGGTCTTTTTAACACTCACTTAACAGAAAATGTTAACACCATTAATCAAAAGGATGAATATAGAAACGATTCGCAAAACTCAGACCAATAATGGAGTCAAAATAAACATTGGTACTTAAGTGTAGATAAAGTGCAAAACCTAGGGATGAAAACCGAGATTAACTCTTTATTTAAATTATACTAATTATCAAATTGTTTATCTATACTATATATAAAGTATATGAGAAGGATATTTTAAGACATCATTAAATTAAGATAACTTACATCACTCAATGTATAAGGTACAACCATTATAAGGGTAAAATAATATTTTTAACATTATTTACAAACTAACACTTACAAGTAGTTACATAATAACCTTATAATTACTATAAATTACATAAAATTTTACATTATCTACCCATAAACTAAAAAAACTTAATTTGTTTTAAGATTTATTTTATATCAATCTATTATGTTGAAAACCTTTTGATACTCCAATAGTAAATGTGTATTTTTTTAACGTTTTGGTGTAAAATTTTTGCTAAACCGGTATGTATTTTGTAAGGTACAATAACTTAATGCATAAATGTACAAGTCATCATGCACAATCCATTTATTTGATTTAAATTTTAACTTATAAAAATATAATAAACTTTTGTAAAATTGCTATGATTAACAAAAAATAGAAACCCGTGTCGGATGTAAAAAGTTGCCCAGCCGCATTGCTGACGGGCACCCTTCTAGTACATTATGGTGTTGTATCTTAAGCTTAGGGTGTTTTTGATAAAAAAATTGATTTTTTACTTTTAACCCGAAGTTTTTTTACTTTTTTGCAATGTAACCTCAGAAACTTTAAAAGTTAACTTTTAAACTATTTTTTTTATTTTTTTGCTTTTTAACCTCACATTTTTATTACTTTTAACTTTGATCCCTTATACTTTTTATATTCCGTACTTTTTTGTTTTAAGTTTCGCAATTTAACACGATGCAATATAGATGTGTGGTTTAACTTTTTACGTTTTGCTTTAGGTTTTGTTATAAACTTTGTGAGCTAACACGGCGTAACATGCATGTGTAGTTCAATATTTTTGAATATATTTTTTTGTTTGACGGGTTCTCGCAACACGCTTGTACTATATCGACTTAGCTATACTTTTATATGTTTTACGTTTCGGACTAATTTCTTCACATTAACACATCACAACTTTATTGTTGGTGGTAGCTGACGATGGTATGACATTGATGTTGTTTGATATGGTTTTATACCCGGTTGTAACGCCGGGGGCATAACTCTAGTATAAATCTAATTAGCAACTATTTTGTACAAGTACCATAGCTTATGGTATAACCACACAATCAATGGTCATTCCTTTATTTATGTAATTATATATAATTCTAATTACTAAGTGGTTTGTACATTAGGGTGTAATATCTCATGTTTATCAAAAAATTGTGCATAAGAGTGTTGTATGATATGCATCATGGGTTGTACCATGTGTTTTAGTGGGCTGCACCCACCTATGGCTTGTATCATAGGACTATATGAGACGTATAGGGTCGACGTCACTGAAACGATGAATATTCAGAGGGCTGTAAGAGGGCTATATACGGATATGCCCCCATAAGCTATATAAGATCTCACATACACCCGTTATAGGCCTATATAACGTGTATAGCAAAATTTGACACCGAAGACGAGGAAAATTTCATATAGTTGTCTGATGTGTGTTTTGATATATAGATTTTAACAATGGATTTTAAATAATTAATTTAAATTTATGAAATGATTTTACCTTATGACCAACTACATACATAATAAACAAGTGTACCTATCGGATAGTATTTTAATTTTGTTAAGAACAAGTCTCGATTCTTGGACATGAGAGCTATTGATATTAATTTAACATTATCTAGGCGATAAAAGATAAGTAGTAAAAATTATGATTAACTAAATTAACTAATATACTAATCTAATTGAAGTAAGTACACAGAGATGAAGATAATCAATTAAAAAAAGATATCACTTAGACTTTAAATCCATTTAACAAAACAATGACAATACACATGAATCTATGGTAAGATCATTTTAAACATTTAAAACATGAAAGTAAATTAGAATTTTATCAAGACTATTTAATTCTATAACTCTAGTTTAGTTAAACTAGAATGACAAGCACACAATTGACACCTAAAGTTATACCATGAAAAACCATTGATATTATTAAATCAATATGAAAAATGCTTTGGATTTCCATCAAGGCTACCTAAACCCACAACGTATGAAAAGTTAACATAGTGCACACATGATAACCATTTCAACTCGTGTAATGTAACAATAGTTATGTAAACTCCTCAACTTATGAACATCCTAACACGAATACATAAACCATAAATTTACGCATTATCCATAGTTACACATACATAAAGCTATGAGAAATTCATAAAATGCACAATGATTTTCACAAATATTTGTATATGGATGCACAACTTGTTCATCTTTACTAAAGCAAATATGCCTTAGGAGGATCTTTTACTGTAGCAAAAAATGCAACTATTGTTGCATATGGTACCACCATGATGACACCTCGTCCACTTTATTCAATGGCTTTACCAAATATGATCACATGCAGTTCCAGTTTAGCCTTCGTGATAGTTTGTGAGTGTAGTTTCATCTACAACCTTTGAATCGTTTATGTTGTTCCTAAAATTATTATATAGTTTATCAAACTTCGGTTATTTCAAGGTAATAACAAGTTTTTCTTTTCTCAATTTTTAAGGATGAGACTTTGTGAAGCCATAATATGTTTTATTTTCTGAATTTTTTTTTAAATTGAGAAGCTTTGGTGATCAAGCATATCAGAGTTACTGTATATACAAATGATTAAATCTCATGGGTCATAAAGCATATAAATGCTACAGATCAGAAATTATATAAATTTTTATGACATTAGCTACTGAAAATATGCTTTTGTTAAGTCAAGAAATAAGGATCAAGCACTCAACAAATATAAAATACAACTATAAAATACACCGTTGTTTGTAGGTTTGCACCATTAATAAAGAATAAACCTTAAATAAATAAAGGAAATAAACAATTAAATGATAGTTTAAAAGGAAAAAGATAAACAATTCTAACCATCTTGTCTCCAACAAGTAGACAACTTCTTCAAAAGAACACAGTAGAAGAATCAGGTTTCATCTGAACGATCCTATAAGGTTATGAAATACTAATTTATATTATACTAATTACTAACAATTAATGATGTTTCATCTTATGTATAGGTTTTTTTTTAACTTGATTTTATATTTTTTATTTTTTTGCAATTTAACTACTCAAAATTGATTTCTTTTTACTTTCAATCCAAAACTCTTCATCTTTTACAATTTAATCTCGTAACTTTTATATTATCAACTTTGTTCTTCAGTACTTTTCATATTTCGTAAATTTTCGTTTTACGTTTCGTTCTAAGTTTTCAAAGTCAATACGACACAACATACATGTATGGTTCAACATTGGTAAGTTAACACGACACAATGTGCGTGTGCGGTTTAACATTTTTACGTCTATTTTTTTCTTTTGACGGGTTCATCAGATCGTGCGGATCTTAGATCGACTTAGTTACATTTTTTTATGTTTTACATTCTGGTTTAATTTCTTTGTATTAACACACCGTTACTTTAGCGTTGGTGATCATTAGTGGTGATGTGAAATTGATGTTATTTGACACGGTTTTATGCCTCCACCGCAAGAGCTTTTAACTATGTTACAAAATTTATACGCAAATAGCGTTAATGCAATTTAATTTTTATGTTTAATATAGTTCAAACAAGTATAGTCACAAGGTATCCATATTTCATAGACATTCTTTTAATTAAATTGACAAAGCCAAAATCTAAGTGACTTGATAACGCGTCTTAAACTAATCTTTTATGTTTGATATAGTTCAAACAAGTTTAGTCATGAGGTATAAATATTTCATAAACATTCTTTTAATTTAATAGACCGAGTACAAACTAACTAAATAAGTTACACATACTCCGATTATATTATGTTTGATGCTAATTTGACGTGTTTCGTTTCCAACAATGTGTTTAACTATGGCGTATTGGATACGAGACAACTTGTCATTGTGAGATTAGTGTGTCTAATAAACGTGTATGCTATAATTTCTTAATAGAGAATTTTATTCTATGCACAAACAAATATTATAAAAAACTAGTCATTAATTTTTTTTAACTGTTGGTCATTCTTATTTAATATCAAGGCAGCCACCATTATTATACGACACTCCCTACGCGTCTCGCATAGTCCTATATGCAACGTATAGGGTTGAATACACTAAAAATGAAAAAAATCAGGAGGCTATCAAATGACTATACGCCCCATATAGTCCTATACGATACGTATAACAAAATTTGACACTGAATACAAAATAAATTTAAGGTGTTAGAGGGGTTATATGATGCTCCTATACGACACATATAAAACTATACAACCTATATAGAAAAATAGATTGTCCCATCCAACGTTCATATTCTTTATTATTTTGCTTGTTAAAAAGCATATTCTTCAATCTTACTTTTTCTTTAGTTCTACCCTTTATTTTTTGTTTTTACCCTTTCTAATTTTGGCTCTTCTTCATTAGACATCCACGTTTTTTTGACAACCTCATTACTTCAAGCTTTGTGTTTGCTACAATGTATGTTATTTAATCTTAGGTCTTCTACAAATGTACTAACTGGTTTATATTTTCTTTTCTAATTTCATTCTCCTCTAAGCAAAAGTTTCATGCTGTTGTGACATCTTTGCTCCTTCAAGTTGTGGGCTTCTTACGAGGTATGATATTTAATCTTGTGTCTTCTTCGGTTGTAATAACAAGTTTTTTTATTTATTTTTCTAATTTCAATCACTTGTATTCCATACTCCCACCCTGTTCTTAACTGATTTGTTTCTTAAAGCTTCAAATTTGCTACGAGGTATGTTATTCACTCTTACTTATTCCTCGGTCTTAATAAACCGACTTTCTTTAGCTTTCTATTTCTAGGCTCTTCTACGTGAGACCTTTGTGCTACTACTTTAACCTTTGTGCTTGTTGCGAGGTATATTTTTCAATCTTACTTATTATTTAGTAACCGATTTCTTTTAGATGTTGATTCTTTATGCATGACTTTCACATTTCTTTTAATGACCACACTTCTTTTAATGGCATCAGATTATGCTTCCTATGAATATTAACCTATGTTTCATGATGTTGGATGTGTAGCTGAAAGAATAATGATATTTTATCAGGAATCTGAAATCACTTTCATTTCTTCATTTCTCCTACTACTAATATATTGATCCTGCAAAAGTTCCTTATGGCTACAATTATTCAATAGTTATGTTTGTTGCAAATATAGGGTATGAAACATTGCAACAGTGGGATTCTACACCGGGCGTTGTTTAAGTTTTTAAGTGTTAAATTAAAGAACATATATTTATCAATAGACTTTTACTGGAATCTTAATTTGCGGTTTAGTGGCGTAAAACAATGTTTTTTCGTCTGATTTTTGGTTTTTGAATGCAACTTGAACAAAATGTTAACGAGTAATGTTATTCAATTATTGCTTTTCTTTAGGTACACCGATAGTCTCTTATGGTTTTTTTTAGTTTTAGCTTTTTTAGACAACTTATTGTAGTTGAGCTCTATCAAACTATAAGTAGTTCTTGAGACATGTTTGTGCATCTTCAATACTTATAAACTTTTACTAATAAGCTTCATTATTTATAAGTTTTAGGCTATTTCATGATTGTGGGCTCTTTTAAGTTAACTTTTAACATGTATGTAATTAAATTTCTATTTTTCTGGTTTACAAAGTGACTACCACTGTAGACAGCTTATCTGAACGCAACTCTCTCAAACTTTTAAGTAGTTTACGAGAGATGTTGTGAATCTTGAATTCTTTTAAACTTCTACTTATATGCTCTATTTTTCAAACGAATTTGTATTGATTACAAGAGATTACAAGTGTGCTTTGTACAAGTACTTTACACAAGACTCGTATGTGATCTTTGGTGATTGTCGATGAATCCTACATCACTTATTTATATTACTTTCAAGTATCTAGATCATTCTTGATCTAGAAGATTCTAAATATATAATATTTACATGTGAATTCTAGATATTTTCATGAATATATCAAAACTTTTCTAGAGTCTTCTTGTTTGTCTTCTTTCTAGACATTTCTTGGGGAATATCTGGTCCTCTCTTGATGATTTAAGGTTGATGTAGATGTTTTCTCATGGCTCCTCATTGAGCAAAATATGATATGTTGTTTTGAAGTCTTCCGGGTCGTCTTAGATCTTGAGATATGTGACTTGATTTTAGGAGGGTCATGAAATTATGCTACTTGGTAGCCAGTCAAATTTGTTTTATATTTGTTGATAACTTTTTACTTTGTGTTATTACAACATCAACTATAACTAGCTTGCTCAAAAACAAAAGCCAATCCCCGTTGACGGACAAGTATTTATGGTTATTATTATTATTATTATTTAAAACTTATCAAAATATAATTTATTATTTTTCTTAATCTATTTATGTAACTAACTAGTTGTGTGTCCGCGCACTTTGAAGATCAATGTAGACCACGCCGTAACAATAAACACATAATGAACACCTTTAAATGTCATAGTTTACGTCAAATTGATTATTGAGCTTAAAGAAAAGGAAAGGGTCTATTCATGTAAAAAGTTAACTACGGATATTTCACTAAAAAGGGTCTCGCTTTTACGTTTCACATGCAGTTGTTAGTGACTGACCATAAAGCTTTTACATTTGTGTTTTGCTACATAATAAAGAACTTATAATAATTACTAACTAGACATCGATGTCGTGCGTTGTTGCGGCTAAACTTTTGGTAATGATCGTGTTAAACCTGATATACAGGGTTGCTTTCATCTTACATGCAAATGAGTTGCTACAACCAGTGGCGGACATATGTATAGTTGAGGGGTAGCCTCCGTTACTCCTCAACTTGTTACAAGTAGGGTAAATTTTTTTACAGTTTTACGTAAAAAGAAAGTTTTGGTTTTACGTTACCCTTGAGAAAAATTACGTTACCCCTAAAAAATTATAACTTAGTACTTCATAAAAAGTTTTAGATTTTATAACTAAAAGTCTAATAATTTATAAAAACACAATACATTTCAATAAACACATAACTAATCATTACCTATTATCCATTACCAATTAACATAAAAACCCAAAATACCTATTACCCAATCCAATACAATAATAAGCCCAAATATAAAAGT
>BJCM01065064.1:0-12909 GCA_018326385.1 Flaveria bidentis | reverse complement strand
AGAAAGCAATATACTGCAATCTTGAAAACCCATTTCCTTGTGTTGTGTTCTTTTGGTTCTGTCTCATTAATTACTTGTGTTCTAAGTATCATCTTGTGGTTAATCCAGTTTACTGTTTGATTAAGTTTGAGTTACTCTCCTCATTGTGTTGTTGTGTTGTAAATTGCAAGCCTTCAACGGTCCTGCAGTAACTTTCTACTTTATGTACTTTATCCTTTTTGTAATAGATAAGGATGTAAGCTATGGCATGTCATAGTCACAAGTCAACAGGCAATCTGCCTTTTGACTCTACAATTGATTTTATTTGTGTCTAGGAATTGTATCCATCTGGCTTTCAAAGTATAGCCGGCTGTAGGATGTAGTATAAGTATCTCATATTCTTGTATCTTTCCGTTATGCTTTGTAACACGTGTAATAGAACATAGAGAAAGTAATATACTGCATTCTTGAAAACCATACACTTATGTTCTTTGTATTCTGTCTCTTACATTACTTGTGTTCTTAGTGTCTTAACTTGGTTAGTCCAGTTTACTGTTTGATTAAAGTTTAGTTAATCTCCTCTTTGTGTTATTGTGTTGTAACTGACCCCCTTCAACAATCCTGCACAGAGTGTAAGTTCAAGTTCTAATAAATCAACACTCCTTGGCACCAACACAAACTTGACGCTCTGTTGTAAGTATATGCCAATTATCTAATCCTAAATCACATGTATGACCTCATCCAACTACATAGTTTGTTTGCTAACTATTATTATTCAGGCTTGTTTTGAGATCCAAGTTTACACGTTTACAACTTCTTATCATGTTTGCCATACTGCCATTTTGTTTTAAGATATGTAATATTTCATAATTGAATTAGATATCTATAAATGAATCTGAAGCGTATACTTTGTTAGACCTTTATACACATGTTTATATTGTTTATAGAAGACTGTTGGACAATGAACACTAACAATATATCATTAAACTTACAATTATGTGCTTGGACTATGAACACTAAGAAAAGATCATTAAACTTACTTCATGTTGTGTTGTTTGATTTATGCAATAGAACAAAACAAATGTTAAAGGTGAAAGAAAAGCTTGACATGTTCTTTAGATAAAGGGTGCTTGATTTTGTGATATTTTAAATCTTCAAGTTTCCAGGTCATCCCTTATTGAGACATTTGTTCACCTAATCACAATGTAGCTTATACACTTCAGAATAGTATTTTAATCACCATGTCATTGCTCTATATTTCAGGAAAGAAGTTTTATTGAAGTTATTAGAGTTCCTATAGTCTTCTAATGATACAACTAAAGTCCTGTCTATTATAAAGGAACAAGTTTGCTTCTTTTCATGAAGAAGTTTCATTGGGTTGTTGCAGTTGAATATGCATCTGGAACTTGTTACATACGTGATATACCATGTTGATGCATCAGTGATGATTGTGATTGATCACAACAACTAAAGCATGTGATTTTTAAACATGATTAGTTCAAATACTTGTTATGTACTTATGTTTAGATATTTCTTATTGTATTTATCTTTGGATACTTTGATCCTATATAGTTTTAAACATTTGCAAACAGTTGCAAATCATTACAATTTGGTTGACTTTATAGAATATAATTTTGATCATTGAAATTTATAAATAGTAGAAAACAAGACAAATCATTCGTACTATTCCACATTATTTTGCAGTTGAAACGATGGTTGTAAAGTTGGTTACAATTTTAAAACAAAATTTGGTTGCTAAATTGGTCACAAAAGCTGCTAATGATTTTAGTTTGCATAATTGTCGCAACCTTGGTTGCTAATAGTTTTGTCACAGCCTTGGTCACAAAAAGATTCAGTCACAACTTTGGTCGCTAACACTTCAATAACAAAAGTGGTCAAATAAGGTTTGGTCACAAATAGTTTTGGTCGCGCTGTGATGGTCGCTAATAGCTTGGTCGCGTACTTCGTTGCAAAAGTATTGGTTGCAATCTTGGTCGTTAGAATTTTGGCCACAAAAGTGGTTGCAAATAATGTTCAGTCGCAAAATTGGTCAATAAATAAGCAACCAAATATTTGGTCGTTAAATTAGTCACAACAATGTTTTGGTCGCAAAAAATGGTCACAAAGGTAATTACCGACCAAGGTATAACCAACCACTAAACCGGTCACAAAAGAGCATTTGCGACTGTTTTGCCACCAATTTGACCGTTGCAAATGGTTATTTTTGTAGTAGTTATGGTTTATATAGAAAAAAGGTTGGTTGCCATATTAGTTGGGCTAGATTTTATATACCATTGAGCCAAGCAAGAAGACTCGACTAAACTAGAATAGAAGACTGACTACTACCAGATCTGCTAAAGACCACCTGTGTTTGGGCAATTAGAAATCACATACACACGTTAATGAAATTAGCTCAAACGTATAACCTACAATTTTATACTTTTATGATAAAAAAACAACTCCATAACCAAACAAACTCGACTTAATATAAACATATAATCACGACCTACATCAGTTATCGTTCCACCTTCCATTTAGGTTGAAGTGGAGCCAGAAGCGACGGTGGTGATGTTGATTGTACAACCACCTTTGTTGTCTCTCTGTGTTACAATCTAGTCACTACCCTTTTAAAATTTTCAGACACAACATTTTCTAAGCTCTCTTTAGATCTGTACCATTGTATAGTGTCGTGATTGTTTTACACCCGCTGCGAAATGCAACTAGTTACATTTATTTATCATTCTCAACTTAATTTAATTTAGATTTAATTTATGCTACTTAAAATTGTGTACACCTTTTCTATTATGTTTATTTATTCTAATAATTCCAAAGTTTTATATATAATTTTTAATGTGATCTTTTTAAAAACATGTCATGCACAAGTTCTTTTAAGTTATTATTATATAGTTGTACAAAATAGAGCCGGAGCGTAAAATTCAAGTAATATTGTATAGTGGTTACTTTAATCGGGATATAATATCCCCCCTTTAATAGTAGTATATTGAATGATTCTTTTTAGTTGTAGAACTAAAAACTAAAATAAGGAAAAAACATAAGTTTTATTGTTTATACCAACCAAGCATTTGGTAGCAAAATACACTAAATTACTAAATTAGGCGTAGGTTAAGACTTAGGACATCGCAAATACAAAGGTACATAGTTAGGAGTGTTTGGATCCGAATCCCACACAGAAAATGCACTAGAACATCTCATGCAGGTCTTTGACATCTCAGGAAAATGTCGGTCGATGACGTCTTTCAGACTTTCTGTTTTGTTAATCCAATGTAGCCCTTCCGATGTGTATGTTTGCGAGTTAAAATTTGTCGTAAAGAAGCGGTCTGCTTCAAGCCTCCTACGTACCATCATTCATGCATTTGATCGATAGATATATATCATGTGCTAGCCGATAACAAGACTAAGAGGATATGAAAAATTACCTTGAAGCAATTAGCACAAAGATGAAAAAAGAAGTCTCACAAATGGCAAAACCTTTAATCTTTTTCTCAGCATGTATTCCTACTAGTAGATCAAGCATCTCCACATCATTTCCGTATACTTGATTAAGCGCCTCAATGGTCTCCTCATCATCGGTCAGATCACTCCATCTGCTTATGGGAATCATTAGCAAGTTGCGCCTAAACTCGTTATATCGAGGAACTTTCCTTTCTCTATCTCTATAAACTAATGAATGAAATGTGTCAACATGCATGCATGCATTTTACACTAAATAATATCATCATGTACAAATATACATAGTAAAGCTTATATATATATATATATCTGTAATCTGCATACTTTCTATGGAAGCCATGTCCACCGGATCTTCTCTCTCGTCACCATCAATATCATGAGAAACAAGGTTTCTCATCCACAGCGGATAGTTTCGCAAACTCACAGCTCCACAAGGTTGGTGGCCCATGGACACTAGCATCTTCTCCATACCAATTTCAGATAGCCTTTTCTCTCCTTCTTTTCCGATCATATCCTTCATATCCACACTATGAATACATACATACATATATATATATTTATATATATAGATCCATAACATTTATCAGTTAAAATATGTATTTCATGATTTCACCAAATAATATAACAAATTAATTAAGAATACTACTTTTGTTGAACTGGTGGGCTGGATCTATGTATAGAATCGATGTCCCGAAGAATTATTTTGTCCGGCAGGGTTGAATGCATTCTATAGACGCTTACAAACTCCTCCGTCAAAGAATAGGGGACTCCATGATCTCGGGGCTTTTTTAAACCAACTAATCCACTTAGTTCAGGTCCGAATATGTTTCCGAACAAATCCTTCACTTTCTTCCCAAGCATACCATACCTGCAATATATAATCCTTTGGTTTGTTCTATATAGTAGCTATACTAAGACTAATTAACGTTTAAACAAGCAAAGGTGTAGGTATTTTGATTCATGTGGTGTTTGTGGTCACGAGTCCATGTTTTGGTGGGTCTAGTTTGAAGTCTAATTAGATTTTGGTTGTTTAATTAGGGTTTTTATTCTTAGCTAATGATATATATGGTGCCTTAAAATTATTATTAATTAGTATATGGCAAGGATTGAAATAAGGAACAAAGTTTATAATGATAGGATTAGTAGACTTGGTTGTTTTAATTGGTGATTAGTTCAACTGGATAAAAATCACATACATAAAATGTTTTAAAGGCGATGAGCATAAACATTTTAGACCAAAGTAGACGGAAAATATATATATGAGGTTTTTAAAGATAGTATTTGGTATTATGATCATTATATATTGTGTACAATTATTTATTTATTCATAATATCAGAAAGTGAGGAGTAGTCTCCTCTAAGCTAAAACTTGTGTGCAATCTTTCTTGCTTGTTCATTTTGAAATCAGTTGTGCAATTAATAGGTATGAACAAATTCTTGTTTACCAATTGATTCTCATTGCTGCTAATAGGGTATCAGTCTTCAAAAGTTCAACAGTCCAATCAATGGTGTGAATCTTTGCAATAATGGCTGAAGTTACCAATCTTGCATGCTGGTATAGTTTCTCGTCATCGAATTCTGGATTATGCTCCTACAGGAAATGATCACGTACAATGTAAGCTCCTTGAACCATTAATTGTGTTGCAATTAAGTCATCATTAAATTTTAGGGTTATTTTTAGTATAATCTACTTTTATCGATCAGGACGGTCTCCTCATTTCACATTGCTAGTGAAAAGTGAAAAAAAGTATATATTTTCAATTATTTCTCAAACTAAGATTCGCATCAAGCAAATAGTCACAAGAACCTAGTTTATTGTTTTTGGACCCTTTAGCTTCTTGATCCACACCATACCCACGTGTAATCTTCGTCTAATTAAACAAGAATCATTAATTACCGTCTAGTTTATATATACTAATTAACTTTTTGGTTTTATTTTATAGCTTAAACAAAGAAATAGAAATTCATTCTATTTTGCACATTATGGAATTTTATAAAATATATAAGTAATCAAAAAACTTTACAATTTTATGTGTTTTATAAAACTTATAAGTGTATTCTATTACATTTTCTTCTACGTTTGATTAGGTGGTGTTTAGTTGTGTTATACAAGAGCCTAAATTAAGTTATTTTTAATCATGTTTTATCGATTTTCATAGATTTCAAATTATTTTATATTTAAAAGAAATTATTTTATGTTATATAAAAATTAAGAAAATCATTTAAATAAATAATCAGTTATAAGGGTAACTAATTATAACAGACCAATCTCTCAAAACATCTCTAATACCATAGTTTCTATATAAAAAACAAAAAAAAAAAAGAAAATCTTTACGTTTTGTTTTGTTTTAAAGCTAATTTTCAAAACTAGTATTTGTGGACACAAGTGTATCTCGTTAGGAGGTTAAGTTTTCTTTTAATTAATATCGACACGTATATCGAGCGATGGTAAGTAACAAACCGAATACATAAAACACAAAACATAGAGATGCTATATTAAAAGTTTTTTAGCGGGTTAAGCATCGTGTTAAATTCAAATCGTAAAAATAGAGATGATATATTAAAAGTCAGATTGGCAAATGACAAAACATCGTAAAAAACCATGGTTTTGCGGTGAGTTAAGTCAATCTTTACGTGATGTGGTTTGTTAAAAAACTAATTTAAAAGTTAAAACTGTAATTTTGAAACTATTGTATTGTCATTAGTGCTGAAATAACCATACATGAAGACCTATAAATTGCCCTTGAATGCTTAGTTCTACGGGTGATAATCGTGCATTGTAGCAGTGGTGTTAAAAATTCTAAAACTTGATTTTGATGACTTGCGCATTAGTATCCACAACGGGGAAAAACACATGCCGAAAAGTTGATAAATATAACTAAAATGGTAAATTTAAAATTTAAAAAAAACATCACATTTTAAACCTTGTGAGAGAATAACAAATAAAATCTATAAAGAGAGAAACCTCAAACATCTCTGATGGCATGTAAAAAATAAGTAGGTTGTATATTTGAAATTTTACACAAAAAATTGTACCTAAAAAGTTGAAGAAGAATAATGAAATAAGCTCAATATTAATTATTTCATTGACGCAAGCGTGCGCATTAAAAACTTGTGCGATACGTAGAAACGCTTTAAGTTTTGGTATTAATAAGTATTGCTAATAATAAGTAACCTGCATGCGTTGCTGCAAATTTTAGACATGATTAAGTACGTAAACAAAACTTGAAATTATATATAGACACACTTATAAACAAACATGTTATGATGATATATTTGGAAAGTCAGAAAGCAAGAGAAACTCATCTCATTTTTAAAACAAATCTTAAAATTCAAAATTTAAAACTAATTCAAAAAATGTTTTAGTACCAGACAACTATTACTTAAATATTTAATAGATATCGTTTAAAAAATACGCTTAATACTAATAAGACACTTATTGAAAACTAGAATTTAAACCCACACGCGTTGCCGCAAGGTTATTTTGTAATATAGTGATTATCTTTTTCATCCAAGATTCTTATCTTCTTTTTCCTCTCTCATCATGGTTGGTAAACATCAATCGGTCTAACCATTCAACGTAAATTAAACTATTAAAAGGAAGGAAAAATTTTGAGAAAAGGATAAAATTAACAAAAATTTAATTTTTCTAAATAGAAAATTTTAAGAATAAACAATGAACCGTTTAAAAAAAGAAGTAGGGGTCGAATCCGGATGATTTTCTTCACCCCTAACACCCTAACCAACTCTTTTAAGCTCCATATTAATAAAACTTTTGACAACTAATGTTAATTAAATTAAAATAAATCAATTTGAAAAATTAAACAAGAGTTAAATGTGTTTTACGTCCTTGAGGTTTCGTATAAATTGTCATTTGAATCCAAAAGTTTAAAGTGTTGCTATTTGCATCCAAATTTTTCACTAAAATTGTCATTTAAATTCATTTGGCTACTCCTAATTAACACGGTTAACTTTTTTCGTTAAATTTCTAACATGAGAGTTATTTTAATTAAAAGAATTACAAAATAAAAAACCAACTCATGTGAGGATTTTTATATGTTTAGGTTCTTTTGATAATTGTAGTTGTAATTTGACTCTATAATTGTATTTTATTATATTATTTTATTAATGTATTTTGGTTTAGTAATCATATCACTTTTGTCTGTTTCATTAATTAAACATAGTTTTATTTAGTTTAAAGCTTAATTATGATTATGATAATTGATGTTTTATGATTATTATTCATGGGCAGTTAATGTTTTTCTATAAATTATTTTTATACTTTTATGATAATTTGTAGTTTATGGTTATAATTCAAATAATTTATATTATATGACTTGTTTGTCTATTTATATATATTTTTATTTTGTATGTTTTATAAAGTTAGAAATGAATCATTTTTAGTTGATTATAACTATATTTTAGACATCATATTATATAAAATAAAATACAAGTATAACTTACTAAAAATGATTTATTTTTAACTTTATAAAACATACAAAACAAATATATATATATATATATATATATAAATAACAAGGCATATAATATAAATTGTTTGAATTATAACCATAAAAGACAAATTATTATAAAATTATAAAAATAATATATAGAATAATATTAACTACCCATGAATAATAATCATTAAACATCTACCATCGTAATCATAGTTAAGCTTTAAAAGTAAAGAAATCTATGTCTAATTAATGAAATGCGCAAAAGTGACACGATTAATAACCACAATACATTAACAAGACAAAATAATAAAATACAATTGTAGAGTCAAATCATAATTACAAGAGTAAATTACCATTTGCATCCCTGACGTTTGTTCATTTTAATCACTTGCATCCCTACGGTTTCAAAATTGTCATCCAGCCCCTGACATTTCATTTTTATATCCATTTGTATCCAAAAGCCTAACACCGTTAGTTTTTCCGCTAATTCTTTTATAAAAAGACTAAAATTTCCCTAAGAATTGAAAATAAAAATAAATTGTGAGCCACAATCAACTTGCAAATGATACAACCACCCACATCTTCTTCTTTTTCTTCTTCTCACTACATCCACCCACACCTATTGACACCACCATCCACCACCTATTGATGCCACCACCCAAACCATCTTCTTCCTCTTTTCTTTACATCTACCACCACCCACCAACACCACCACCCACCGGTCATTGGTGAAACCATCCATCAATACCATGAGCACCACAACCCAATTCCACCACAACCTCCCCTCACCACCACAACAGTCGTCACCTACCATCAACCAGACCTGAAATCCACACAAACACTCAGTTCGATTCCCTCTAAACCGCGACCTACAATCCCCTCGTAGACCTCATTTCCAGACTTCTAACCCACAATTGATAGAGGGATTTTTATCATTAGAGCCATTAGAAGCTTTCTATAGAACGAATTCGATTTTCATCATCAATTGTAACCTGAAGGAGTTGCGATATAGCCGCGACCCGTTTCCATCTGTTCTTCATCAATTCATTTACGAATCGGATAATTAAACACATCTGCATGCTCGAAATTTCATGGGGATGCAAAGCCCCATGTTTACTACAAAAATAGAATTTGTTTTAGCCTTCAATTTCTGATCAACGTGAAGCTAGGGTTCTTGGAAAATTGGAGATTTATTTAAGTCTTGTTTTTCAGAATTAAAATCTAATTCATAATGCGATTGAGCCATTTAGTTCACTGGTTACCCACTCTCATCGCGACCGCGTGGTTGTGGCGGTGGTGACGGGGCTGTTGTGGTGGTGGTGATGGGGGTGGTTGTGGTGGTGGTGATTTGAAGAAGAAGATGTTAATGGATGGGACCCATAAGGTTTTTTAAATGTGTTTTAATTTTAAGTGTAGTTTCGTCATTTTAATAATAATTTTAACAGAAATATTAACAGTGTTACTCATTTGAACTCAAATGGAGATAAAAATAAAACGTATAGACTCAAATGAAGATAACATGAAATGTCAGGGACCGGATGCCAATTTTGAAACCGTAGGGATGCAAGTGGTTAAAATGAACAAACGTCAGAGATGCAAATGATAATTTACAATAATTACAATTATCAAAAAGGCACCCTCACGTGAATTGATTTCTTATTTTGGAAATTTTTTAATTAAACTAACTCTCATGTTGGAAACTTGACGGAAAGAGTTAACCGTGTTAGTTAGAAGTAGACAAATAGATTCAAATGACAACACTTTAAACTTTTGAATTCAAATGGTAATTTACGTAAAACCTTAGGAACGTAAAACGTATTTAACTCATTAAAAAATTAAGTTACATTTTGGTCAACCATTAATCTTAGAAATTTCAAATGATATTATATTTAATTTAAATGATTACAATTTTTTGTCTGGTAAATAAAAATAATATTTTATTATTCAAAAAAGTTGTGTGGCTATATTTAACCTTGTACACAATTAAATATTTGATAAAGTTGAAGATGCTCTCTTTACTTCTCATTTGTTATTTATTTTTACTTTTTGTAACTGTTTAGGGTGTGGAAAATGCTCATAGATAAAAATATGAACCAACACATAGTTACAGCATGTCGGAATATGCTTTTGGTATATTGATCTTTGGCTAAACCACCACACATACTTGCACCATGAACCAACGACTACGAAGGTTTCTCGCCGGCGGGAACCCCACGGAATCAGCTTAAAATCTCACATTTTGTAT
Organism: Flaveria bidentis; assembly: GCA_018326385.1. Lineage (NCBI taxonomy): Eukaryota > Viridiplantae > Streptophyta > Magnoliopsida > Asterales > Asteraceae > Flaveria > Flaveria bidentis. The sequence goes on along the minus strand of BJCM01065064.1, from coordinate 2,757 downwards.
TTACTCTCGTCTTCTCACTCGATTCCTCTCTAATTTCACCATCGTAATTTCACCATACGCCTTCTGTGGGAACGGCGACGAGTTCAACAACGCCGGATCTGGTGACGGCAACGCAGATCGGACGACGGAAGCCGCCGCCATAAAAGAATTATTCGCCGGAATATTCTTTTTAATCCGGAGTTCAGCCGGATCTTCTGGCGTGAAGTCATCAGAACCCTCGCAAACCTCGATCGACGACGACGATGTGAAAAAATGTTGCATGAGCAGCTTGTACAATGTGCAGCAACACCCGTACGGCGCTACTGTTCACACCGACATGTCTTTATAATAATACAGATAATGTTTAAACTGAGTCATTGTTTGTACACTGATTAAATAAGGTAGTATATATTATTAACTTTTAAATAAATAATTTCAATGCATGTATCTTAAAATCATAAGTTCAAAGGTTCTAATCCGATCGTAGATGGTGTCACATTTAAGAGTAGAGTAAAATAGATTGTTGTTTGAAAAAAAGATAAGAAAGTTTATTACTTTGATCTTAATATAGTTGACATTACAAAATTAAGGTAAAAAACTTTAAATATTTGATTTTGATGTTAAGCACTGAAATTTAGTAGGAAAAAAAGGCAATTGCTTTGGATTGAATGCTCAAGAGGAAAACTTAAGTAGTTTGGCCCTTCCTCGGCTGGCCTAGATCTTTTTACTGAAAAGGAAAGAAAAAAAAACCCGTATATTTAAGTGAGAATTAAGCGGACCAGCTTTGCTTCTTTTTAACTTTATTATCTAAATTACTATTAAGTCTTTCGTGTTATAGCAGGGGTTGTAAAACCGTGACAAATAGTAACAATCCATACTACTGTTAGCAACCATTAACACCGAAACAACTCGTATTAAAAAAAAACAATTCGTGTTATAGCGGACCAGCTTTGCTTCTTTTTAACTTTAGTATAGGTATTGGTGTTAGGAGGGATGAAGTTAGTTACCTTAAGCATGTGACAAATAGCATTGTGCTCTTTGGCAAATAAAGCCTGTAAGAGGGAGAAACCTGCCCAACAATTTCGCACATCTCCTGATATAGGAATCCCTTTCTCATCGTGTTCAAGAAGTCCATCTCTTGATGAAACCTTCAAGTTTCCATCTTTATAGGCTCTTACCTTTCGCATGCCAGCTTCATTGTTTCCGTATATCACACTTCCATCCCTGCTCAAATCGATCGATCAGATTGATTATTAGTTAATGCAATTATTTAAATATCAATGTAAGTGCGTACCTACTACCTAGCTAGCTAGCAACTTAATTAACATACATACCACCATGGTGTTCTAGAATTAAGAAAACCCATCTTGGTTTGAAGTGATGCTGTAGAGACTTGTTTGCTCTTGTACAACTTAAAGGACTTCAGTGGACACTGATCAGCCACCTCAACCGGAGCAACAATTTCAACCTACAATCAACAACTTAAAGGACTTCAGTGGACACTGATCAGCCAGCCAGCATGGTTCGCGCGAATGTGGATTGTAATTAATTTAACAAGTAAATAATCAGGAGACCTGATGGGTATCCTCCATATGATCAATCCAGTCATGAATCATGAATTGCAACCAAGAGCAAGCTATCATGTTGAATTGCTTCCCGCAGTCAGCAAATTTCCTTCTTTCAAGTAACTTTGTCGCCACCACAGATGGATGAGGCTCCATTAACTTTTCAAGTTTCAAACATAAATTTAATCACTTTAATTTCCAAACCGATAATACACTTTCTCCATGCAAATATAGTAAAACAAGCCATAAACACTTTTTTCTTCAACTAAATCGAAATTTTCTCTTAAAATTCCTTTGACCAAATATAACTTCAAAATTAACATTATTGACTACTAAGCAAATATTTGTTCAATTTGGTTTATGTTACCTAGGAATCTTATAAAAACGTGAACAATGATATATAACCGTTAATGTCTTTCTTGACATTAAGACATAACACACACACATATACAATATATATAGGGTCCGGTTACTATACAAAGTGTAATTTTCATTTGAAGCATACGAAGTTATCAGAGAATGACACGTGTTTTTTTGACAGAGGGGTAGTTTCGTCCCTGCATCAATTACACATAAAAAGATGCATAATTACATAAGTTATATGTATTATTATACAAAGTAAAATTATTCACATTATAAAAATAATTACGCAAGTTATATTTATAATTATGCAAGTTATATGATAATTACGCAAGTTATGTTGATAATTACGCAGTGAATAATCATGCAAGTTTATACGCACAACACATAAATGTTTTTTTTAAATATTGTTTTTTTAAATATAGCTATACTATACTCATATTAAAGAGAATAAAATATTCGTTTTTATGGTGCATTTGTTATAAAAATAATGTCATATGAAAAAGTTATATGTGTTTAAAAAAATGGAGGAATTTAGGAGTCAACATTTGTAGGTTGTTTCCAATTCTACCCCTCTAAGCATATTCCCTTGCGTGATTATTTCATATTAAATCTAAAGCGTTCATCTTTTAGATCAATGGTACTCGTTATTTCGTACGTTTCGCATGAACTATAGGCTTTGTACCGTACATTTTTCATACATACATACATACATATATATATATATATATATACATATATATATACATATATATACATATATACATCTATATACATACATATCTATACATACATATATACATATATATATATATATATATATATATATATATATATATATATATATATATAT
>BJCM01065063.1:0-22204 GCA_018326385.1 Flaveria bidentis | reverse complement strand
AGCCCGGAGATAATCCTTCATCCAGGCCTTCTCACCTATCTTCTTGGCAGCAATGACCCCTGCTTCTTCTTCTTTTCTCCTCTTCTCCCTTAGCTTTTCTCTTGCAGCTTTCTTCCTCTCTTTCTCCAATTGATCATGCTCTTTGTTGAAAAGTCATAGGACCATGTCATTGTCAAGTGGAGATAGTTCTTCAAGAGAAAAGCCCTGGAGGTTAGGAAAGTTATCCTTTCCCTCCTAAGCTGTAGATCAGCTTCCCTTTTCTTTCTTTCTCTTTCCTCCTCTAAGGCTAGCCTTGCTACTTATTCTCTTTGTTCAATTAGCAGCCTGGTGGCCTTTTCTAGCTCAATTAACTCCTCTAGTGGTAGTAGGATCACATCTTCACTGACAGCTCCAAGCTTAATGAGTTTTCCAATGATCTCCACCCTTCTCTTGTTGTTGATCGCTTCCTAGTTGGCTGCAGCTGCTTTGCTACTAGCAGCTAGCAACTTCTCGGTTGGAAGTCTACCTTTCCTTTTAAGTTTCTCAGTCATCTCCTCCTCCTGAAGCTCTTCCGCAATCATCTTCTTCTTGCCTTTGACATCTTCGGAGGTGCTAGACTTTGTTTGTTCTTAGATGGAGGGTTCAGGTTGAGAGATGATAGATAAAGATATTGAAGTTGTCTGAGCTAGGGGTTGGTTGAGAAATTCCTCATTATTCACCTCAGATGCCAGCTCTATAATTGCATCTGTGATGATTAGATCATCGGACAAGGAGAATAGACTTTCCGCAACTTCCATCTCAGCTTTGGAAGATTGAACCTGTTCTTCCAAGGCTTTGACTTCGGATTCGGAAGTATGAAGGAATGCACTATTTGTCCCAACTGTTTCAGTTGCTAGGCCATCGTTCCTCATTTCCCCTTCGAAATCAATCTCAGGTTCCATGTGGGCCTTAGATTAACCAACTTCATCCATAGTGGTAGAATGTGCACTTAGCCTCTTAAGCTCTTCATCTCCAAAGTATATCATAGCTGCATCAGGGCTAGGTTGAACTAAAGAAGATCTCATTAGGAACTTGGAGAAAATTCTGTTGAGATCCGTGAGCATCCTTGGATCCATTTGTAGGACAATTTGAGAAGGCTCAGGAAAGACTGTTGTTTTGGGAGCCAGGTATCTAGTAGATAAGGAAGTTAAAGCTTGGCTCTATGGTTCCATAATTGTTTGTCTCTGAACACCCTCTCCCTTTTGGTAGCATCATCTTGAGAGCTAGATAAGCTAGATGAAGAGGTCAAGGAGACCTGAATAGGTATATGCCTGACAGATCTCAGTCTGTTTCTCAGCTAGTTGAGCTATGAGATTTTCAATCTCAAGTTGCTGAGTGGCGGACCTATCCTCCAAAGTCTAAACCTTTGATTCAAGGTTTGAGACTTTAAAAAGTAGGTCTTGAATGGTAAGTTACATTTTTCCCTCATCTTCTTTAGAAGAATCACGGGGAGATGAGGTAACATACCTAGTATGTTCATCCTCACCACCAGATGTGGTTTCTTAACACCCTAGTTTCCCTTTCCTGAGGATGTCTCTTTCAAAGTCATCAAAAGGCACAATTGTCGTAGATTCAGTCTCAGAGATAGTACCACTTGCCTGAGGATCCAATGAGGCTCCTTTAGTAGTGGCATCTGAATCTACATGAGTCCCCTCCATATCCGTGGGACTCACCTCAGTTGGGTTTGATTGATGTGTGTTAGAGACAAGAGGTCCCTCTAGGCTCTGTTGATCTGTTAGAGGGTGGTGTGGATCAACTTCATTGCCACGAGGAGACGTAATCTCCTCATCAGTCTTGATTAAAAGGTCAGTATAAGATAAGGAAGGTATGTCGAATGACCCGGGACGTTGGTCAATGTCTATTGGCATTAAGCCTTTGGTGGGGCTGTCCTATTTTGGCTTCTCAGGAAAGTGTTGTGACTCATCCTGAGGGCTTTCAGTTTGGGTTTCGGGCTCAGGGATTGGAGACTAAGGAAACTCAAATCTCATATCAAGGTCAAATGCGAAGGATGGTGAGACCTCTGACTGGGTGGGGGCCATGTTTCCACTCTAGTCTTTTTGTTTAAACAAGAGGGGCTTGTTCAATCAGAGTAGACTGAACAAAGGTTCATTTGGTACGTCTCTGATATGTGTGTTTGGTGGGGTGAGCAGGAAGATTTGGCAAAGTAAGGGTAGTTGTTGGTGTGGGTTTATCACTTGTGGGAATAACAGGGATGTCACCCGGAGCCATTGACTCAATCATACCTGGAAGAAGCTTAGTGTGTCTTCCAGTGAAATTGGTGGACACTCTCTTCAAGATTTTGAAGATGGTCAGCCTTATTTGAGGGACATGCAGAGTAGCCGCATATTCAAGCTAACTCTGGTCCACCTCACAGTTGATAATGTGCTGAATGAACCTAGGATACATGAAGAATGTGTCCCTTTGGAGGTTCCCCATAAGGTTGGTCAGCACAAACCTTGAATAGTTGAAGCGGAGGCTTTTCACCAATCCATGAACAAGGCATCCTAGTTCATACAGGATTTGATCCCATCCCCCGGACTTATTTGACAAGCAATGGAGAACGACATGGAGCAGGAACTTCTAGTTGTAAGAGAAGTTGAACTTGTAAATTGTAGATCTGCTCACATCTCCACCATATCTGTTGGATCAAGAAGAAGGCTGGTGCAACCAAAACCAAATCACTTAGACTATTTTGGTACAACTAATAAAGGACTTCCGAAGCTAAGTGTGGAACTTTCGAAGGAAAAGGAGTTCTTCGTAAACAAAGTGTATGATCAACTTCCGAAGGAAAACTCAAACTTCCGAAGACAAAGTATTCACTTCCGAAGTTCAAGACTTAGAAGAAAAGATAAGAAGTCAAATTCTGAAGTTTGAAGAAAAGAAAAAGTCCTCAAGCCTTGGAAGAAGTAGCCTCTTCTGAAATATAATTCGAAGCCAACTAACCTTCGGAAGACACTACTATGAACTAGTGGACATAAGTATGGTCTCTGACACTCCGCTGCAAACCTCTGATACTGCATGACATTTTCCCAAAGGGCCATGTAGTTGACCATACTTTATTCCACTATTCACCTTTATATATTAGTACAAGTTACCAACTTTAATTGGTGATAAAAGGTAAGTCATGGACATGTCATGACTACCATATCTTAGATAATACTTTATCTAAGATACATTAACTTTAGCATTGTAGTATATGCTTTAGTAGAGGTTTCCAGCTGGTATCAAAGTATATCCAGCTGTACGTAGTAGTATATATAGTTTCTCATTGTAACTCATGTAATAGGCTTGTAAGAGTCTTGTAATACTTTGAGTTGATAAGTAATATATATACAAGTGCCTTGAAAATTACTTTTTTGTGTTCTTTGTTACTTATTATATTATTATCAACTCTTTGAAGAGATTCTGTTTCACCTGATCCGAGTGTAGTGTAAGTGATTTTGAGAGATATCCAAGTGTTAACTGAAAAATCTGATCCTGCAATTTTTAGGCTCTTGATTGTGAGATCTTACCATTCTAATCAACATGTTTTTCACTCCTCCTTACACCACACTCAAAATGGCCCTCAACAAGTCTAAAGTAGAAATAGGGACGATGACTAAAGCACCCATCATCACCCCTGAAAACTTCAGGTCATGGAGCAGACGCATGGAAGGCTTAATCAGGTATCAAGACGACATGGAAGGCTTCATCAGGTATACGCCTCGATGATTCCGTCGTCGGTCGGGGTGTAACAACTTTTACTTCGAAAGCCATTGTCTTTGAGTTCTTCTAAGTCTTGAACTTCGAAAGTTGGAGTTTTCCTTCGGAAGTTGATCTTGCACTTTATCTTCGGAAGAACTTCATTTTCTTCAGAAGTTCCATACTTAGCTTCGGAAGTCCTTTAAAAGTTGCACCAAAATAATCTAAGTGTTTGGTTTTGGTTACACCAGCCTTTTTAGATCCAAAATTTTTTTAGCTTATTACATTTAACATATTGCATAGAAGGAATTTTTTGATTCTTTGAAATTGGGTTCCAATGAAACAAGTCAACATCTTTTGTGAGTAGGTAACCCTATCGTGTCCTAAACTAAAATCTAAAATCTAGAAGGTTGTGGGTCAATGATAACGGTGGTGGTTCATGACAGGGCGAAGATGGTGTTTCGCGTTGGTGGGAGGGTGGCTGATGATGGTTGTAGGCAGACAAAAGGTGCAAATAGAAGGTGGTGTGTGGTCTTGATGATTAGGATATGGTGGTGGGTTTCCAAGGATGAAAACCGATGACCGTTCGGCCATAACAAAAAATAATCATCATTAATTCAAAATTATTAGTCTTCTTATTAGTTAAAGGTATTTTGCTCATTTTACAAGCACTTAATGAAAAAAGATAATGGACATCTATTATGGGGACCATTTGTGTTACGTTTGGCAAACCTTTGGACCAACCTAGTAGTTTTTCAAACATGGAGACCGAAAGTGATAATAGCTTAACTTAGGGACATTTTATGTAATTAACACATGTTATCAATTAATATTTCTAGTAATATTGATTTCGGAGTGAATGAACCCTACTAAATTTATGATACCTAAATGCTAACTTTTGATGTGTGGAACAAGTTTAGAATACGTTCTTTCTTTCTTTATTTTCATTAGACATCATCTTTCACACAAGTCAAATTGGTTTTAGTACAAGCTACAACATGATCTTTTTGTTTTGTTCAAAAGAAGCATACGAAACAAAGGGAGGTCGAAACAAAGGGAGGTCAAAACAAAAATTTCTAATCGGGAGAATCGGGAATATGTTCAACGAATTAGATGAAGGCAAAGAAAAAGAGAGAGGTGGCAGAGGTAGATCAATGATCGACCATTCCAAATTTAGTACTCGTTTCTTGTTTTGCTTGTCAGGTTTGTTTGGATCTTCATTTTTTATTCAAATTGACGTTCTTTGGGTGCCTTGTTACTATTTATAAACCTACACCCGCGTAACGATTACACCGCATATTAAATTATATATACTGTAATTACTCTATTCGGTGGCAACATGGAATATTAGGTGTTTCATAGTTTGGTCACTTAACTTCTACAAATTACCACCGGCCCCTAATAATCTTTTTACCCTAACAATCATCGCTTACATAGCCCCTCCCACCACGATTTCGACCCATCAGCCTCCCATCATTGCCATTTTCGATGACTATTCCCATTGTTCATGGCATTTCTTTAATAAAAAATTGCTTAATTTCTCGTCTTTAGAGAAGAAAATCATTGACTAAGAAAACCATGAAGATAGAACTGTCGACAACACCTCTCTTCAAGCTAGTAGAATTGGGCGAAGTGGTAGGTGAACTAAGAGGCGACATAGTCGAAGGAGGTAAAGCGCTAGTCTAATTCTTAAGATCGCTTAGAGATGTGCTTCAATGGTGCTTATTTGGTGGAGGCGATGATAATGCAACATATTAGGGTTGCTAGTTGAGCAGTAAAAGGTAATCATCAACACCTCTGTGAACTCCATCTTAACACACACATACCCTTCACTAGGACTAACCATTAAAGATATAGGATTTGTGATTTTTGTTTTTACACTTAATTGATGTTGTTTTTTATTATTGTTTTTACAGGTTTGTAAGTGGGGTGTTCGTGGTTAGTGATGTGTTCATGTTTTGTATGTGTTCTAAGTGTCTAAATATATGCTTTTAACATGATTTTTCTATCAAGCGTAATCACTTTGTGTTATGTTTGAATTGAAAGGTTGCACGAAGATTGGATGATATATGGATGACAATAAATGAAGAAAATGAAGAAATTGGTGCAAAATGAGCATACGACGTAACTTACGTACTAAAGGAAGTAAGCTACGTCCTTTCTAAAAATAACATTTTTTGGGACGTAAGACAAAGGCTAAGCACGTCTATTATAGGGGAGGACGTAATTTATGTCCCTAAGGACGTAACTTACGTCGTAAGGTCAGATTTGACGTAATTTTTCGGATTTTGACCATATTTAAGGAGGGTTATCAATTCTAAAACCCTAATTCGCATTGGGAGCAGAAAGTGATGAACTTTGACGATTCTTGAGGTCTCTTCCACTTCTCTAACTCATTCCAATCCATCAAATAATGTTCCAATCCGATTTTGATGCCGAATTCATGACGATGCAAGGCTAAACTCCGCGTGATCTACCTCGGGTACTAGGTTTCGTGTTACTAGGTTTTCGTTTGTGTTCAATTTGTGTTGGGATTAAACTTTAGAACCTGTTAAGTTCTTTTATTGAGTTTAACTTGGGTTTGATTATTTAAATAATTGTTTTGGTAAATCTTGATTTGAATTTCATTTAATTTTGCGCGAGTTGTATGATTGTAGAGTTTTGGTTGTTAATCCAATTGGCATGGTGTACTAAGACCTGTTAAGTCTTGGTTATCTCCGTCACTTAATCATTACACGTATAGAATCCCTGTTAAGGATTTTCCACCAAGTTGAACTAAGCAATTATCGAGAACCAAACCTGAATCCCGGGGTGGATTACCCTTTTTCATAATAGTCATCTAATCAATTTTCATCAATTGCAAGTTGTTTTCTTAATTAAGTTGTTAATCATTCTAAGATTCACTTTTCACAATAAAGAGGCAATAGTTTGATAATTCATTAGTTAATTTATTCTCTTACAAATCAAAGTACAACACACCGACCACTAATTCTACGAAGTTCGACAACCCTACTTACCCTAACTAGTTAAGGTGACTAGGAACACACATTTTACATCCTATTTGATTGATACTTTGATATCGATCAGTTAGCACTCGATATAGGCATAATCAGTAGCTATCATGAGCTTAGAAATGAACGTGGTCAGGGCTTGAAGGCCATCTAGAGGACCATACGGGATCAGGCTGACAACTTTTATTTGTAATCGGGAGAATGATGTTCATTTCCTTGATGATGACCCTTGGACATGGGTTCTCCATTTTTTTTAAATTTACAAACACCTTCCACTAGTTATCACAACTTCAAACTCATAAACAAAATAAACAAGATATAGTCATAATTACCACATTTCCTTAACATTTGATGTTTTTGCTAATATAGAAACAAACACCCAATTATAGAATTCAAGTGTTGCTATAATTTTTTTTTGGAATTCATTATGAGTTTCTGAAAGTCTAAAGTGGTCTTGATCGGATCATTATTAAAGTCAGAATTAAATAAGTTGGGTGATGAAAATAAGTTCTCGAGGTACATAATCAAGAAGGGTATAAAAATAAGTCGTAATTAGATAACCAAGTTTTCATCAAATTAAACCTATATAATATTTACATGAATAGTGGTCACATACTTAAAAAAAAATTCTTGTAGTTACGATAGTTACACACCACTATGGTCCAAAACAACCGACAATTACCCCAAAATGATCTTTAACGATCGAACACACCTTTAAATAAGGAAACACCCAAAACACGTTTAAATAAAAATTAAATACCCTATTTATATCTAGACTTGTATCCAATAATTTTACAGTCGACTGTTGATTATACCACATCATCTACATCCTATTGATTTGTACATAATAATTTAGCACCCTAATCTCGGATTCAACCCAGCCATATATAAATAATTAATTTAAGGAGTCCATTTTTACATGTTGTACAAGACATTCAAAATCTACAAACTCACCATGCGAACAACTAACTTACACATTTACTAATCTATTGTTTAACATACAGTAACATCCATCATAAAATAAAACTTCAACAAAATGAAAGAACACTTTTCTATTTTAACTGCACAGTATGCTTACCCTTTGATAGGAATTTTTTAGTTTGCTCAAAAAGTAAAACATAAGAATGAAAAAGTTGCTATGGTAATCCCATTGTTGTTCAAGACAAGTAGTTTCCTGAATCGTGTTTCGAAATCCAAAACCTTTATACTTGGAATATTGTAGAGGAATCCAAACTTGTATATAATCTAACGACGTGTGAAATCTCCCTCTCTCTTATCTCTGATTGTAGTTGAAGTTGTTGACCTTATTTATTACAAAACTAAGAAAAAGATTTTGATGTTAATTTTAGTTTTAGACTAGGGTTTGCATTGTGTTGATTGATGTGGCGAAAGAAGGACCCAACTAGGACGGTGGAGTATTTCCCCTTTGTTTCTCCTTATTTAAATTTTTGTTTACAACTTCTTCTGTATATTTATCTACAAGATATCTCTTCATGCAAGCGACTCAATACACCACTTTTTTTAAACCAGAACTGGATGTTGCTTTAAAAATTATGCATATGGGAATCATGCTCTTGTTTGTGATACCACACTTGCTCATATCTATTTCTTCGTAAATTTTTATATGCATCTTTATTTTGTTGGCCTCAAATCTTGCTATATGTCCTATCAGTTTCTGTTTTATATAATAATCTAGCTGATGAATTGATAAAGAGAACATGTTGTAAGCTACTACAATGAGTTTATTTTATGATGCTTGTTTATTTATTTTGTTTTTAATTGATTTGATTATAAGCGAGAAGGATCGAAATGGTTCATGGAAGCTATGCAAGCTCAAATATTGATGGGGTAAAACACTAAAACGTATGAAAGAAATAACACTGATTATGCAAACTCCTGAAGATGTTTTGGAGAACAAGGCGTGAATGCAACAGATAGTAAAGGTATATTCAACATGATAATTTATTATATAATTACAAAATATAGTGTGTGTTTGTGTGTATAAGTATTCGTGTATCTACACGTATGTTTTTGTTTAGAGTCTACAATTTAACTATGAAGGTGTATATGATGTTACTTTTCCATGTAGATATGTTGGATGAACTTTAAGAGCATGTAGAGTGTATTGATATGGCTAACGGTGAGCTTCTCCTTTCATCTTCTTCTTATTATTGTTTGATATGTTTTCTAGATTTCAAACTTGATGGTTGAAGTTGTTGTAATAGAAGGTGTCTATTCGACTATGTACTAGAACTCCACACTTCAGTTGATTTTTTACTAGATTATTACAATATGTTATAGATTGTGAGTGGAGGTAACTGGTTTTAATAAAGAAGAAGATGGGTAGTTTTAATAAAGAAGGTTTAAAAGTGTTAAAAATGCGGACCAATATACAAATACATCAAAGTCCATATGGTTTGGCCAACAATTCCCTATTTACTTAACATTACAAATTCTTATAGATACAAATTCTTAACATTACATATTCTTGTGGTTCATTTATGTTTGTTTTGGCAGATCTTCATAGTAGTTGTGTTTTGACCCCTTTACTTAAATACGTGGCAACTCACATGCTAATATTCGAGCCCTTTACTTAAATACTTGAACAACTTACATGCTAATATTCGAGCCAAAGCTTCAGAGGTTGTAAGCACAATTGTTCAAAACAATCCAAAAAGTCAACAATTGGTTATGGATGCAAATGGCATGGAACCTCTACTTTCTAATATTCACTTCTGATGTGATGCCATCGTTCGTACCAAAGCACTTGGTGCAATCTCCTGTGTTTACACATCCATGTGTTGATTTGTTTATTTAAAGAAGGCATAAAAAAACTCATTGTGTTTTAATGTTTAATTTCAGCTTTGCTTAGGCACAACAAGCCAGGGATTGCAATATTTCGTCTTAGAAATGGTTATGCTGCTATGAAAGATGCTCTAAGCTCTGAAAATGTCAGATTTTATAGGTATATATTTCATAATTACCCAGTTTAACTCATGAGAAGCTATATGAATGAAATCTAAAATGTTTTTACTATTTTGATATGAGATCAAATAAGCTATTATTCTTTTCAGAGACTTTGGGATCAGTTATACAAAACCACTATTTGATTATTTGTGAGTGAAACAAGCTGTTATGAATTAAAACTGCTTGTTTCAAAATACAGTAAAGAATGAACAGTTCTCATAAGTAATGTAAAACATATTTGATTCTCCAAAACTCTTTACAAACTTGATTTGGTCTATTCATAATAGCTTTAAACATCATAAAGATGATTCAAACACTATTTAATATTTATAACTCGTTTGTTTCACTTAATCTCATTGTGAGTACTGAATATCATATCTGAATATGAGTACTGAATATCATAGCTGAATGTGAGTGAGTACTGAATATCACATCTGAATGTGAGTACTGAATATCATATCTGATTATGAGTACTGAATATCATATGATCATGTTCCAAACACCCCCCTACATGAGGCCATAACATGTTTAAAACAAAATGTCTCGTCTAGTTTCAATTAAAATAAAATATAGGAAAGCATTCAACTTGATTGAATACTTGATTCAAGAAAACATGTCCCTAACAACTGCCATGTCATCACTGAGCTCAGGTTCCCACACATCATGACTCACCTTGCCGCTAGTGAAGACACAGAAGTCCGTGAGGGAGGGAGCATTAAGGGGTCTGTACGAGTATGAACTTGCCAAGAGCAAACCGGCAAAAACCATAACGGATGACACAAACGAAGAAGATGAAAAACTAAAACAAGTCCTTCAAGAAAAAAATTAATGATATCAGCCTAATGTCATCTGAAGATCTAGTTGCTGTTAGGGATGAAAGACAGTTGGTGTACCGCGTATTATAATGAACCATCATCCCTTAGAGAAAAGGGACTTGTGGTTCCTGGTGATGATGTGGCTAGTTGGACCACCCCCTGATGTTGCATCTAAAGTCTTTGTTTCAAAACGCCTGGCTAATGATGTGACAAATATGAGAAGAAAGACACACCTTTGTTGCTTGTCTCTGGTTTCATTGATAAGGCTCATACTTGTGGGTGTTGTTTAACACCTTCAACTTGTTAGATTATAAACGTCTTGCAAAAATGTGTTGGTTTTCTGTAATAATACTTACTGACTAAATGTTTTTAAAATCTAAACAAACCAATAAAAATGTTTCTAGTTAATCGAACCCGGACCTCCCAACCAAAATATATTATAGAAAAGTTAAAAATGTTCAATTTGTACACTGTATTGGTTAATTTTTTTATTATCATTTTTTGTTTACCTTAAATAATCAAATTTTAAAATTCTTCTTCAAATTTCTTACTTGAAGGCTAGTCGAAGAAAGAGACGTACGAGTGACTCATTCAGTTTAGATTTTCTCAGAGTTGATAAATATTTCTTTCTTCTTTGATAAGCATGTGAGCTGCAACCACAAAATACTCGTTAGAGGGCTCTGGAGCTTGAGCTTCGATGGCACTCTAACGCTCAACTCAATATGTGTATGAAATGTATGAAATATTAGCAATATGTATAAAAGTAAGAATAAAAATTATACGTATGAGAGGTTGAGCTGAACAACTTAAAAAGATTAAATTGAGAGAGTGGTATTGTCTTTTCCTCTAATCTAATAAGAATAGTGGTATTTAGGGTCCATTTGGTATTTAGCAATAAAATGGACGAGGGAATGGAATGAATGAAGGAATGGAATGGATGAGAAAATTAAATGAATCATTACATTCTATTGTTTTATTTGGTTACTCATTAGAAATAAATTAATCATTACTTTGTGTTGTTTGTTAAGTATGGAAAAACGAATTAATGAAATATAAAAGTGGTTATGATGGTGATGGCGAGCGATGGTGGTGGTCGGTGGTAGTTTCCAGCGGCGGTGGTGGCCGGCAATGGTTTCCGGTGGCGGTGGTCGGCGGTAGTTTCAGGTGGCGGCTGCGGCCCGAGGGTGGTGGTTTCCGGCGGCGGCGGAGGCCCGAAGGTGGTGGTCGGCGGTGGTTTCCGGAGGCGGCGGTAGCCGGTGGTGGTTTCCGGAGGTGGCGGTGGCTGGCGGTGGTTTCAGTGCGGCGGCAGCAGCGGCCCGAGGGTTAGCTCCGGCGACGACGGTGGTCGGCGGTAGTTTCCGGTGGCCATGGCCGGCGATGGACTTTGGTGGTTTCCGGCGGTGGCGAGCTCCAACGGTGGTGTTCCCGGGGTGGTGGAGACTGGCGACAGTGGTGGTTGTTGTGATGGGTGAGTGAGTGGTGTGGTGACTAATGATAAAAAAAAGATGGAATAAAAAAAAGAAGGGGTGGTGGATGGAATGAATTTGAGAGAATGGAATCAACTATGTAATGGTTTATTCTATTCCTTTCACTAACCAAACATGTTTTTATTCATTCATCCTCAATGATTCATTTCATTCCACCTCTCATTCCTGCATACCAAACGCTACCTTATAGTATTATACCCTAGAAACACAAGAACTTGAATCTATTTTAAAAGACATGTAGTCAACCATCTGAACTAAACCCTTTTTACTAGAGAGTTCTATGATCTTTAGGTGCAAAGGGTTTTTTTACATGACATTAATACATTATGTCTTTATAGTAGATTTTGACCTCCTATTATCTATGGTTACATTTTTATTCTGAGGTCTTTATCTCAATCAGGTTAAAATCAGGTTTTGATTGGTATTCTTTGTTGTTCATTGTTTAGACTATATTCGTTGTCAACCAATGAGTATCTTTCTTCCTAGTTAAGCTTAGAACGTGCATTCTATCTTCTTCCTTATTGAGTCATGGCTTGGATTAGCCGTGTCTGAGAGTAGACCCGTTTTTGTTCTTTGTATTTTTATCCTTAACTTTTACATGTCGAGAGGTTGTAAGTAAAATTCGTTGTTTTATTAAGTCAAGTTGGAAGGAAACTTGTGGAGTCGCAATCAGAGTCCCACCCTTCTTTTAGCTTATGATCTCATGGTGTCGCAACAACCCTTTCGCGAGTGATTTTGAGGTTTGATCAGGGTTAGTTATGAGTTGTGGCTAAGGGCACACCCTCTAAAGTCACGACTGTGATTCTTCCATTCTATCAGTAATGTTTAATCTTTATGACTAAGGTTTGTATTGTACTTGTGGTGGTACTTCATAAAGAACACACTAAACACTAAACTACATGTGTAATGTGTTTGTTGAAGCTTTTGCTTGTTTACTCAAATGCGCCTAGGTTCGAAACCTTCCCACATCACTTTTCACTTTTACACCAATATTATAAATTGAATTACATTAGTGACAAGTCAAGGTTTTTAGCTGTGACATCGGATGAGAAAAAAACTCATTTATTTGCACTTTTGCTTAACAATTATAAAGTTTTTAATTTAATTCTCTTATATAAAGTTTTATATGGTACCTACGTCTCCTTCAAAGCGTGAATTTGGGGTGATGTTTCGAAAGGTTTGATGTTACACCGTAACGCGCGGGGTTTAATAAATGGTATTAGAGTTGTGATAGTTAAAAGACACTAACTTATAATTATTAATTTGTGAAATCTAAACAGTAAAGACAAATGTAGAAGAAAATGAGAGTGAGAGGAGGAGTCATTTTGAATTTTGATATTTGACATGGAATGGAATTTTGTTTTGTATATTCGTCCACCAATGGGAACCTTGGATTCAACACATCAATCATATTCACCCATTCATTTTGTCACCGACAACAAGATAACAAACAACTTCGCACATCGAACACACACACACACACACACACACACACACACACACACACACACACACACCATCATGGCGGAAGCAATCCCAACTACTCCGGCAACCACCGTGTTCTCAACCAGCACCAACTCCATACCCCCGTCCACCTCCCACCACCGCCCCTTCCGTCATCAAGTTGTCACCGGAAAACCCGTCTCCAGCTCCCTCTCCTGTCAAGCCGTCGACGGAGGCATCGCCGGAGCCGCCAGCGCCCCCCAAGACAAAGACAAAGACAAAAACATGAAAAAGAAAAAGAGTAGATACGACGTTCAAAACCTAACAACATGGCTGCTAAAACAAGAACAAGCGGGTCATATCGATGCAGAATTGGCCATAGTCCTATCAAGCATCGCATTGGCTTGCAAGCAGATTGCTTCCTTGCTACAAAGATCCAGTATCATTAACATCACTGGAGCCCAAGGTACCATCAACATCCAGGGAGAGGACCAGAAGAAACTCGACGTTATCTCTAATGAGGTACCCCTTCAATATATTCCTTTGGATATCATATTCAACATTCTTTCATTTTACTTCTTAACATGTATAATTCTACTTCTTACAACTCACACAAGTGCAGTTGTTCTGCAACTGCTTGAGATCATCCGGCCGAACCGGAATCATAGCATCCGAGGAAGAAGATGTCCCTGTCGCAGTGGAAGAAACCCAATCGGGCAACTACATTGTCGTCTTCGACCCCATTGATGGATCAGCTAATATCGACATCGCCTTAACCACAGGTTCCATATTTGGCATATACGCTCCTGATGAACAATGCCTGGTTGATTATGACCAAGATACTGTATGTTCATTCTTCTTCAACTTTTTAAAAACAATAACACAATCACACACACACACACATACATATATATATATATATAGCGTATTTTACTATAACTAATTATCATATACGATGCTTCAGTTGGACCAGGCAAAAGAGAAGTGCATCGTGAGCGTTTGCCAGCCCGGGAGCAACTTACTAGCAGCAGGATACTGTTTATACTCAAGCTCAATCGTGTTCACCATATCAATTGGGAACGGAGTTCATGGATTCACACTCGATCCAGCCTATGGAGAATTTGTGCTGACACACGAGGACATCAAGATACCCAAATCAGGAAGAATTTACTCTTTTAACGAAGGCAATTTCGATCTTTTCGATCCTAAATTGCAGAATTACCTTAACCATCTAAGGAAACCTGGTGGACCTGCCGGAAAACCATACTCTGGGAGGTACATCGGGTGTCTTGTTGGCGAAATTCACAGAATGTTGCTTTATGGTGGCATCTATGGAAACCCAAATAATGAAAAGGCTAAAAATGGGAACCTCAGGTTATTGTATGAATGTGCACCAATGAGCTACTTGGTAGAACAAGCTGGAGGGAAAGCCATAGATGGTGTTCAAAGGATTCTTGATATTGAACCCAAACAGGTACAGAGTTATTCTCAGTTTTTCAGATAAATTTTGACCAACTTTTTGTTCAAATGGGTGCCAATTTGAGTTGAGATACATTTTGACTTTCATGCACCCAAGCAAACCATTTTCTTCATCTTAAAAATGTTCAATCTGCATCAATCTGTTTTTCAAGAAAAATTGATAGCTTGATTCCCATCACAAAATTGGAACCAATTCTAGAAAGTCAAACAATGTATCATCGACTAAAACTAAAGAATTATAGTCTACAAATAACCATGTTTTGTTTTTCTTAATCCACAGGTTCATCAGCGGACTCCAATATTCATAGGAAGCCCGGATGAAATTGATAAGCTAATGTCATACCTGGCTTGAAATTTGTACATAATTTTGTTTGGTCATGAAGTTTGTTGAACTTGATTAATGATTCATTTTGGTCATGTATTTCAAGTCAAACTATGACTAGATTCATCGAGATGCAACTTGAATCCTGAAGTGCAATATTAGTGATTCATCGATCATGAAGTTGGTCAATTTAAATAACAAAGGTCTAAACCAAACCATTTTGGAAACTTTAATAGAAGGCTAGTTTAAACATGGGTTGAAGCTGAATTAAAAACAGAAAACAAAAAACCTTGAAAGAAAAGAAAAAGAACGCAAGTCGCATACTTGTATCATAATGTGTTTGTAGTGCAGGTATTGTTTCATGAGATGAAAGAAGATGATTTACAAGCTTCATAAGATCATTCATGGTTGTCATCTGTTGCCGGTGTACTATTTCCATCTATTTAAACACCAAATAATTAGCTACCAAATAGTGCAAGCAGATCCCAGATGAAAAAAAAATTGAAATTTGGGTCCAGATACATAATGAGCAAAGTCTCTGCCCAAACTAAATATTTATTAACTTTTTCATCAAGGTCACCCAACTATTGAAACTAGCTTCTACATGCCTAAGTAGTATTCGGTTTCATGTATACTAAATCTTGTCACCATAAACATATTTAGGTGGCATATAGAGTAATTTAATAGTCGGGCTTCCTCCTTGTACATTATCCTTATTACTTTCTTTAGTGTTTTCTCTTCCTTGATACAAATTACTATAATTCAGGCGTAAAAGTAAACCAAATTGCATATGCTTGATTTATTTGAATACGTGTGACTCGATTTTAGGTAATGTTTTATCTCTAACAAGTCAACAGGGTACAAGAAATAGCAAACAGGGAAACATGTTAAATGCATTAGAGTTACTGAAAGTCTATTTGCAATGAATGTGACCTCCTACGTCGCTTAAATTTTAAAAATTAATTATTATTCGAATAAAATAGTTAATCTAGTCGTAACTAATGCATTAACTATTTATAATCGTTATTTTTAAAAATGAAAAAAAAAAGTATTTAGAGTCAACACGCTTGACTCACTTCATTCCACACTAAAAGATACCCACATCCAGTCACCTCTAATGGCTATAAAGTGCTTGACTCACTTCATTCCACACTAAAAGATACCCACATCCAGTCACCTATAAAGCCAGTGAACCACATTTCTGCATAAATACAAGTTATCACTTCTCTTGTGCTATTAAAAACTGAAAATTGCAACGCTTTTCGTTTTGTGGAATATTTTTGGCTTTTGCTATATATTTTTTCCTATTAGCAGAATATCACCATTGCATATAGATTGATGCTAGTGATTTGGGTCTACAAGATTTGCGATTTGTCAACTTTGTTCATTTGGAAGTTCATAATCAATATTTGATGATAAAAAATCAAATAGTTTTTTTTAATTATATGACAAGTCAGAGGTGGAATTTAATTTTTTTTTGAAGGAATCTGGTTCAAAAAACATGTAGAATAACTTTAAACACATACCTTCTCCATCAGTTGGTGCACAAGGTGATTTCCTATATCGTGTTTGCTGCTGAGTTGGCTGGATGGAAAAAGGAAAATACAAATAAACAAAATGTCACTGTGAAAACACCAACTAAAAAACTACTCAACAATCTTAAAGATGATATGCGTAATGTACAGGTAACTGATCCACAACCAAGTTTAATTGGAAAACATCTTATATAGACAATCAGGACGTAAAGCCCATACACATATAGCAGCGTTGTTCCATTTCCTCACGAGTGGGTTGATTCGGGTAGTGTTTTATCTCAAACACGTAAAATAGAATACAGCGTAAAAGAAATGGTAAAAAGTATCCTGTGCTTTTGTAATCATTATTTAACATAACAATTATTTATAAAAAGCCTAGACAAGAAGATTGTCAGGGTCAGCCTGTACAAAAGTATCTAGATTGACCCATTACACAACCCACTCATTATATCAGGTTAAAGTACTGACGGTAGAGAAAATAAAAATATTATACGCGAAAGGACTTTACAATGTTGAAAGCAGGACTGCAGAAGGGGAAAAGGAATCATGCAAAACTTAAATACAAATATAGTAGCTGCAATATATATTTTAACATAGAAATATAACAGTTCAATGAATGTCAAACAATTTGCAATAGTTAGGGAAGCAAGATTTGCTTACCTGTAGTTTAGGCCGAAGTGCCTCAAGGGGTCCTTTGGGCTTCTCTACACCTTGCTATCAACAATAACATTATGTTTTAGGTCAATTAATATAGTGTAGTAAAAGTTAAAACAGAAAATAGAACAATAGCAGTCAGCAAATTCTCATGGTGAAAGCCATGAGAAATTAAAATAGGTACCTTTCCCAGAGCCCAATCGGCTGAATCAAAATAAGCCCGTTCATGATCCTAGCATCAAATCCAATGCGTTACATGATACCAGCAGAATACCTAAAGTTACAAAAGCCCATAATCTAGAAGTGACAGTATGCTTGTTTTCAAGAATCTTACTTTAGAAATGAGTGGGAGCTTTTTTGGCACAACACCTCCATACTTCTTAATGACTTCCTCCTAAGAAAACACAATGTAAAAAAACAACGGTTACTATTTGTGTTACAGTACAACCCGCGATAGTAGGATTTCTGCTATTAAAAAAAGACTAGAATTTCAAGGAATATAACATATACACAAATCCAGGATCTTACCTCCTTTTCTGATGTAATCTTCGATGTCTCGTCCATTTTTCTTCACACTAGCAAGTGTATACAAGCTGCAGTATATAAAACAATAATCTTTTCCCCATCAATATATCACCAGGCACATGCTATCAGTCCACAATATAACTATAGAGTGCTGAATGTACAGATTAAACCAATCAAGGGGTAGAAAGATAAACTTCAGCAACAAGTCAACAGCAAGAAAAATAATTCAAACATCATCGGTAAATTAAAATGTCTCTATTTTAAAGAAAAAAACATTTCCTAATCCCTGAAACATAAACTATTAATTTTATAAAACATAAGAGCATGATGTTTAGAAATAAGCAACCATGTCCTCTTCAGCATTATGAGGTATGTTACCATAATGCAAGATTATATATGATCACCTTGTTCCACAAATCACAGTATTAAAACAGTGTGTGCATTAATGTCAATATGACATCAGTTGAAGCCATCAGATGATACTATACAGAACATAGGTGAAAGAAGCATGCAACGATAACCAAAATAAACAACAAAAGAGGTGAAAAACAATACTATGGAAACTAGATGACAAAAATCTCAATACGCACTTTGAAGGTGTAACTGACAAAGTTCATATCAAGCACATCCATGTTACACTTGCATGGAAAAAGATTATTCATACTATTGGATAATTTTAACATCGACATGCATAGGAATAGACAATAGTTGACCTCTAGTCTGTTGGGTTTATCTTGATCGGGTCAAGTTATGATGAACGGGTCACTGGTTATTAGAAAGTTTATTGTGTCACATGTTTTAAATTATTAGTGTCATAGTTAGTTAACAAGATTAGTGGATCTAGAATCTAGTTAATGGAGTAATGGGTTAGTGGGTAATTTAAATTCCTTTTCTTTAGGTGCAAGATGTTTTTGTCTATTTAATGTACAATTAATGAAATGTATGAGTTTTGTGAGTATGATCTTGGGCCTGAAACCACCATTTGGTTAAGAATAAAAGTTGTTTTGAGAGTCGTTTTCTTGAAAACAGAAAGCAGCCCTTGGTTGTAGGGCTGAATCAAGTAGTAGTAGCAAGTGATCGAGTACGAATATCCTTATGATCAAGCAACAACAACAACAAGTAACCGTAGAAAGAAAGTAAAATTGGCGAGAAAGTGAAGGTATCATTGGAAGCGGTGATTAGAACGATGGAGACCGCCGTTGGTTTTATTGATCGAAGAAGGAAGGAAGAAACAGTGGAATAATTTCAAGCTAGAAAACACCTGCAGGCTGCAATAGTAAGTCACGACTGATCAATTGAATGAAAAGCAAGTATCCATGAAGGCAAGTATCTGAATTATTTCTGGTTTCGGTTAAAGAAATGGAAAAAGTAAAAGAAATGAAACATGGAAGGAACCTAGTAACCTACTGGATTAAATATCTGAGAGAAAGAAAGCAGGTAACCAAGCAAGCGAATCAATATTTTGAGAAAGAAGAAAGCAACTTTGGGTGTTTCGGATTAGGTTGGTTTCGAGGCTGATAATTACATCATGCAAATTGGGTCTTTTTAAGTAGGCCGGTTGATGAGAACAAAAGCAAGAAAGATAGCAAGTAGCAACACCGAATCTTTGTGATTCGGATAGCAAGAAAATAAGCAAGTTAGCAAGCAAGATGATTTGAAGTAAGCAAGCAAGAATTGATTCAATCAAGCAAGAAGATAGCAAGCAAGAATAGAGCAAGAGATAAGAACTATAAATTCTTAAAGCGCAACAAGAATCGAACCTGTGGGGTTCAATTAAGAAGCAAGAAGCAAGATAAGGATCAAGATTAAGGGGGTGAATGTTGGGTTTATCTTGATCGGGTCAAGTTATGATGAACGGGTCACTGGTTATTAGAAAGTTTATTGTGTCACGTGTTTTTAATTATTAGTGGGTTATAGTTAGTTAACAAGATTAGTGGATCTAG
The DNA here is from genome assembly GCA_018326385.1 of Flaveria bidentis. NCBI lineage: Eukaryota > Viridiplantae > Streptophyta > Magnoliopsida > Asterales > Asteraceae > Flaveria > Flaveria bidentis. Next base: position 2,324 of record BJCM01065063.1, on the reverse strand, counting down.
AATCTAGATAATAGAGTGTTGGGTTAGTGGGTAATTTAATTTCCTTTTCTTTAGGTGCAAGATGTTTTTATCTATTTAATGTACAATTAATGAAATGTATGAGTTTTGTGAGTATGATCTTGGGCCTGAAACCACCATAGTCATCCTAGCAAAGAAGCATTTGACAGATAATTTGGAAGCTTACAAGTATCTTCATGAAAAAATATTACAGAAAATAGTCTCTATGAAGATGACCTTGAATATGAAGAAATAAAATATTAAAAGAAATATTGCAAAACCCTAAAGGGACAATACATCATCAAGAACACACTGTGAAGTCCTCTAAACTTGATTCTTTGACAAACTGCATATAAATATGTCACAAGCACCTTCATTTGGCCCCTCAATATGACATAATACTAGTTTATATACATGTATTTCCACCATCTTTTAAAATCCTATGTTTTAAAAATTTCATTCCCTTTCTATTTTCTATCTTTTGAACGGCAATCCCTTTCTATTTAAATTATAGAAAAGAAAGAAACATAAAACTTTTGATGCGAAGTGATTTAGGCTTATTAGTTACAATTACGCTCATAAAGAAAAAGAATATTTCTAGTCTAATCTAATAGTCTAATATTCAAAGACAGAAGTAAGACATGCAAAAGCCTAAGCTAACATACTATTACACATACATGTTGATTGTTGAGTTCCCACACATTGGGTGTAGAAAGTATTATGAAGATGAAAATATGTTGAGTACCTCTAATTACATGGACTAAAAATGAAATGAAATTAGAGCAGGACCAGTTTGAAGTTTGAACTAAACAAAGTAATTGTATGCGCATTGTAGCCCAATACATGCAATGAATGTATGAACAAAACCACCTAACGTGGATTTCAACAAACTAGGGTTCACCGTTAAAATATCATATTGCTCATATTTATATGGTTCTGCCAACAGGTGAAGAAGACGAATGATTTCTGTATTGCAAATAAAATCATTCAATTTTATAATAAAGTAACAATCCGTTGAGCGAATTGGATCAATCATCCAATTAAGAATCAGAAAAACGTTAGCGTTTTCACCGCAATCATTCGGATAAATTGAAATCAAGGGAGAAGAAGAGCGAATTACCGATCGAATGGAGGAGATGAAGCCAGTTTCCGATCGACCATAAAATATTTTTGTGAACAAGGAAGAATATTGAACAAGACTAATATTATTCACTTTTAACACGTTTTCTTTTAATAAAACGTGTCTTTCTATTCTAAAAATTCCAAAACTAATATTATTCTTCAACGTTTAATTATCAAATAACTACTAATAATCATAACTAGAATTTAAACTCCCTCACGTTGTTGTGGGGGGTCTCTTGTACTTTTAATCTTCCTCTTTCACTATGTTGATCTTCTTTATTCATGATTTTGATCTTCCTCCTACTCTCCTATAAGTATGATAAACACCAATCGACTTACCCATTCGAGTATAAAGTTCAAATAAAATGTCAAGATATAATCAATATTTATGATATGTTACGTGTCATGGGTACCCATAGAAGGCATATATCATGCATAAAGGCATACATCATTTCTTTCACCCGATAGTAGAGGTGTATCAAAAACCGGTTTAAAAAGCCAGATCAGATTGAAAAAAAATCCAGTTTGGCTCAAACTGGTTCCTAACCTAATCCTAACGGCCGGTTTGTATACCAGTTTGGTAGCTGCACTCTCAAAACCGGTTAACTGGTTTAAAGATTAATTACCAATTAAACCGGTAACAAAACCGTTGTATTTAAAAACCGGTTTCCATCCGGTCCAAACCAGTTTGACAAGTTCGAGTATTTCGTGAGTCAAACCGTTTTTAACAAAAACCGGTTTGACACCATGACCAAAAAACCGGTTTGGTTTTAACCCCGGTTTATACACAGCTACCTAGTAGAAAACCGTATGTCCTAAGAAAATGTCAATACAATACATTCTTTCGATCAAATATCATTGATAACGAATTTGACATGTACCTTTATCAAATATATTAATTAATAATAAAAAATTAACAAATTAGTTTAAGGGTAAATTACGAAAATAACCATTTGAACAAATCGAATTACTAAAATAACCATTCAAAAATGAAGTTTTTAAATAAAATAGTCAATCTTATCACTCCACGTGTCCATCCTTCGCTGACATTGCGAGGGATTATGGGAATCCCTCACCTAGAAAAGCGTGCCAGCGAGGGATTGTGGGAATCCCTCGCCCACGTGTACATATTTCGCTGACTCAGTGAGGGATTATGGGAATCTCTTGCCCAAAATTACAAAAATGTCCTCCCTCGCCTATAAGTA
>BJCM01065062.1:0-14192 GCA_018326385.1 Flaveria bidentis | reverse complement strand
AAATATATAATATAATTAAAATGAATAAAAAAGGGGATTAGTTAGAGTATATAATCGAGTAGACAGGTGATGTAGAATTGCAGGTAGAAGATTCACAAAGAATATTAGAAATAATTTTTCTAATTATCATTGATTTATGAAGAATACTGACAATCACACACTAATACACTGTTATAATAGGAAGAAAAATCAATTTTCATTAACTTCAAAACTGATCATTTCCCAAATGTAAGTATAAAAAAAGCCAAAAGTCGAATGAGACTTAAAACATAAATGGGTCAAAACTTGTTCCATAAACAAAGTCCAACAAAAAATAAAAAACTCATAAAAAATAAGATGTTTTTTGACAGAAACGATAACCCAAAATGAAGACTTTTAGTTCAAGTTATGATCATTTTATTTTAGTGAGCCCCCCCTTGGACAAGCTATCATAAACCTCCAAGAACGCAATAGTTTACTCATTCGCACTTGTGCCCACACCAACGAGTATGCTTTATGGGGTAACCAGGGGTCGGGAAAACAGGTGTACATAATCAAATCCCCAACGTAAAAAAGAAAGAAAAAACCCATGCCTAATTACTTGACCCATAGTTGTTCTGCATGTCTCGAATTTTTTGTATTCCCGTTGGGTGTCACTATTATATTTAATGTTCATTTGTTGTATGTTTTAAAATAACAATAAATAAGAGACAATGACATTTGGTTTATTTACAAGAGACTTAACTTACGCTATTAGTCATTTAAATTCTAATGGTCACATAAAAAACATCAGGTATGCAAAATAAGGTTTTGAAATTATAAAGATGCAAGTAATTAAATTGGACAAACGTTAAATATGCAAATAGTAATTTACTCGAATAAAAATAATCAAATATATATAAATATAAATAAAAGAGTGTCACTTTCGTCCTTTTAATTTGGTAAAAATTATCACTTTCATCAAATAGTTTATTTTTCTTGCATATGGATCCCTATAGTTTAAAAATCTTGTCATATTCATTTAGTCCATTAATTTTATCTAAAATTATCCGTTAAATGATGGATATATTGATCATTTTACATATATGTTTTATTTTTCTTTTTTAAACATTCCCTTTTATGTACATTGCTATTTTAATGTATGTGGTTTTGTGATGTTTGCTAATTTAATCCAAAAAGAACCACTACACCACCACCGCGCCACAAGAACCACCACCACCACTACCACCACCCCACCCCAGAACCATCAACACCACACCAGATCGCCCACCACCGCTTCGAAAATACATATCAAAGCCTACTAATACATCTACAATACTCGTTTTCAAGGCTTCCATATGTTTTTTCGAAGGAGTTTGTTACAAATTCAAGATTGATGGTTTGATTTCTAGGGTTTACATGGTGGTGGCAATCTAGTGTGCATGGTGATGGCAGGGATCTAGTGTGTGTGGTGGTGGCGACGTGGTGTGGTGTTTGTGGTCTTTTTGACGGGGTAATGGTGGTAGTTTGGTGGTTCTTGTGTTAGGGTAATTATGTGGTGGTTCTATGACATGCTGATGGTGTTGTGATTCTATCACGAGTGATGGTGATATGGTGTATTATGATAAGTTGGTGGTTTTTTTTGGACTGAATTGATAAACATTTTCAAACCATAGGGACTAAAATAACAATATACATAAATAAGATATATTATATCAGGGTAAAAAAATAAAATAAAACATATATGTAAAATGACAATACACCCGTCATTTAACAAAGAATTTCAAATGAAGTTAACGGACTGAACAAATATAATAAGATTTGTAAACGACAAGGACTCATATGCAAAAAAAACAAACTATTGGATGAAAGTGATAATTTTCGCGGAGTAAAATTGACAATTTACTGAAAATAAAATTATTGAAACTTCCGTGAGCAGCAGAACAGCACAGCAGAACATAAATCAGCTGGTTGTCTTTACTCTTTACTTGTTGCCTTGAGATTATCGACAGTCGATGGCGGTCGGAAAAATCGTGTGTGTAACAGGTGCAGGGGGTTTCGTAGGCTCGTGGTTAGTGAAGCTTTTGCTCTCTAACAACTACATTGTTCATGCCACCGTCAGAAACCCTCGTAATCTTCTTCCTCCATAACTTATCATTGCATGTTACATGTTGATCGGTTGTTGAAATCGTTGATTAATCTTATATTTTTTCTTATTATATATAGAACTTACTTGTTGCTGCTTACGCATTCTTATTTATGATCGATTTCTCTCTATTGCATGTTGAATTTGTACATCAGTACATGTATTTTGAGTTATAAACGTGTTTCCTAAGTCATTGCATGTGACATTTTGGTTAAAATGATAGTAATTTTGACCAATTTTACTTGTTAGATGTTGATCAATCGTAGAAATTGTTGATTATTCTTACATTGTTGATTGTAGAAATTATGTGTTCATGCTTTCACGTTCTTGATTATGCTCGAGTTCTCTCGATTGCATGTTGAATTTGGGAATTTGTAGATGTGTTTTGGGTTACATATGCCCTCAGTCTTTGCGTTTGAGATCCATATTGAAGTTTTCTGATAGTTTGGTTACAGAGTGATAGTAATTGAGACCGATTTTACTTGTTAGATGTTGATTGATTGTATAAATTGTTGATTAATTTTATCATTTTTATTGTAGAAATTACTTGTTACTGTTTTCACATTCTTAATCATGCGCAATTTCTCTCAATTTCATGTTCAATTCGGAATTCGTAGAGGTATTTTTGGTTACATGTTCATCAGTCTCTGCATGTGAGATCGATAGTGAATTTGTCTGACATATGGTTACAGAATGATTGTAATTGTAGAAAGTGTTGATTAATCTTGTATTGTTGATTGTAAAACTTGTTACTGTTCTTTCATTCTTAATCATGCGCGATTTTTCGCAATTGCATGTTCAATTCGGGAAGACCAATTTTAATGGATTTTGGTTCTACTTCTCGTAAAATAAAAAAATATTATGATTATTATCAGTTAAAGTTCCAATTTTTTAGGTGGTAACTTGATCATTGTAGGATTGAAAATCAATATCTTTGTTAATGCAATGATTTACTAGTGAAGCAGCTTCATAAAATTGCTTCGATTTAGCTTTTGGGGTTGTTGTAGCTTGTAAGTCGTTCTAACATGTTTTCTTTCAGCCGATGAGAAAAACGCTCATTTGAAGAACCTCGAGAAAGCATCTGAGAATCTGAAGCTTTTCAAAGCAGACCTTCTAGACTATGAGTCCCTACGTGCAGCCATTGCTGGATGCGATGGTGTGTTCCATACTGCAAGCCCTGTTCCACCTAGTTCTGTACCAAACCCTGAGGCAAGTGTGATTCACATGTGACTGATGTTTTGACCCTTTTCAGTTCGACTTTACGATCAAAATCTTTATAATTGCTCTCATTGCAGGTTGAACTGATTAAACCAGCTGTTGATGGTACACTCAATGTGCTCAAAGCATGTTGTGAAACAAATGTTAAGAAAGTTGTGTTTGTGTCCTCTATAGGTTCTGTTGCCTTCACCCCTAATAAACCCAATGATCGACCAATGGATGAGACTTTTTGGTCCGATCAAGAATTCTGCAAAGCAAATAACGTAAGCCGCATTATTTTTTGGCTTTCACTTTCCTTTGCATACATCTCATAGTTCTCTGATATTTCTAAACTTTACAAGAATGAAAGATTTTAGACAAAAAGTAACACATAGAATGGTATTTTCAGCATTTACTTAGAGGGGACTATATTGGTGAATTGGGTAATGGGTCGAAATAGGTTCTCGTCAAAGTGGATAGAAAACATGTGTATGGGTTGGTTGGGGTCGACCCATAGAACCCTTTTTCCCAAAAAATTTAATATCATAAACATTTATTGTGTCAAATATGCTAATAAAAAAATAATAACACAGAGATAAAAAAAAAGTGATTTTGTAGGTTTTGTGAATCAAAATATGCGCCTTGCGGCTTTCAATATGGTTCTGATTAATTGACCCGTTGGAACTTTCTTTTGCTTTTCCCAACAAATAAAAAGTAACCCAAATCAACTCATTCATAACTAACGGGTCAAAATTGTCACGTGAATGCAAACCATTATTCTTTTTCTGCCCGATTTCACAACAATAGGATTCATTTGCTACAAAAAGTCATTTTAACTATTTGAATTGCGTTCTACAGAATTGGTATTGCATTTCTAAGACGAAAGCAGAAATTAAAGCATGGGAGTTCTCAAAAAGAAACAGTATTGATCTTTTGTCCGTGTGTCCAACTCTTGTTGTCGGGCCTATGCTGCAGAAGACAGTAAACTCTAGTAGCTTGGCTCTTATTAAGCTTCTCAGAGGTTTGTTCTTCATAATGCCCATGTGCCATATTCTATTCTCTTCTCTATTGTTCACATTTTACAAATACATGCAACTTATATTTTAACTATTTAATTCAACATATTTAAAAATTTGTAACCATTCTTGAGTTCAATAATTACAGTTCATATAGGTGACAGTTGAATATATTTTGGTGCAGTTAACCCTTTCTTTAACCATAGCATTTTTGTGTGTGCAGAAGGATGTGAAGAACTAGAGAACAAGTTGCAATGGATTGTAGATGTGCGTGATCTAGCGGAAGCACTGATCTTAGTATATGAAAAACCCGAGGCCAATGGAAGATACATATGCTCATCCCATGAGATTAGGTCAAAGGATATAGTAGAAATTCTGAAGAAGCGTTATCCCAACTACAACTATCCAAAGAAGTGAGTCTTTGTTTTTGAATTTTTTCGTTTAGTAAACAAATTTTATAAATGAAAGTATGGACCCTCAAATGTTATTTCTGGAAGCAAGACAGATATATATTAGTCAATTCAAGCTCAACTTTGAAAAATTTGATATTGTGTTTTTCTGTCATATCAACTTCATTTACTAAAACCTGCTCGCAGATTTATCGAGCCAAAAGAAACGATGTCCGCTACGTCTCAGAAACTACAGGAGCTGGGTTGGAGTTACAGACCAGTTGAAGAAACGCTTGTCGACTCATTTGAGAACTATGCCAAAAACGGTCTTCTGGGTAAGGTTTAGGTTTGGCCGTCTTGATGAATCTGGTGTGCATCTTTAAGTTGCCTTTTGTCTTTCGAGTCATGTAATAAGATGAAATTGTGTTGCTGTCGGCAAAGACTATGTGTGCGACTAATGGCTCCTAGCGGGCGCAACGAAGTATTAGACGACTAATAAAGCTTATGTATCTTAGTGTCCATTGTTATGAGTAGAAACTTAATGAGTAGCTAAATACAAACTAACAATTGCAGGAAGAAACAAAAGTTAAAAATAACTAATGATTTTACTTGCATAGATCTATGTGGTTGGGTCAATAAGTGACCTACATCATGCTTATTTTTCCACCGTGTATAACCCATGGTTTTTACCAACACACACAATTATATTTCTTAATTTTTATACGTATGTAAAACAAATTTAACCCATGTTATTTAGTTGAATAAATCACTATTTTACAACTAATTAAATGTTTTGGGTACGACCTTTACCTGAAAGGTTAACAAATTCAGATATACCAACCAAACTCATCAATGCCAAAGGTTGGTGCTTTGAATTCAAGATTGTGTAATGTTGACTTAGGTAGACCATAATAGCTAAGTTAATAAAATGTACAAGATATTAATTAAGACGTGTGTCTATGTCACTTAAAATACCACCCAGTGACACAGACATCAATTATTAAATATTTTAGTAGAAAATCATCCCAATGGGGTCATTATTGGCTTACAAATAATAATAACTTAATATTGAAAAACTAGACCCCTACCAGCCTTCTTACCCTAGACCACTCAATTAAAGGTAATTAAAACAAATAAAAAATACGTCCTATATAACATAGTGACCAAAACATAACTTTCCTCATATTTATTTATTATATTAATAGATAGAGACGTATTTACTACGAAACTAACTTTTTCATTTTTAACATCAATTAATTAATATATATTACAAGTGTGTATAGTTTACAGCGTTTAAAAATACATTAAAAAAACATTTTTTACATGGTTATACCATTATATTGTAACACAATCATTATATATATTACTAATTTTATTAAACTCGTCTATCACTCGGATTTAATAAATAAAATATTAAATAAAAGAAAAGTACATAAAAATAATATTATAAAATAAGATATGATTGAAATATTTTTATTATAAATAGAATGAAAATTCTGTTCGAAACAAATAACAAATAAAATTTTTTAAAACTTTCTTATTATAACTCTCAAAAAATTATTTTTTCTTTACAAAAGTTTTACTTTTTAAAATACTAATTTTAAAATATTTTATATTTTTAAAAAGTTTGATATTTCATTTTAAATTTGTTTTCAAGGAAATAATATCAATAAAAGGATTTTTTTAATTTATTTATTAACTATTCTTAATCTAAAAATTTTAAATAATATTATTAGTAATTAAAATGATTACTTACTAAGAGAGATAAAAAATATGGTAGATGAGGATGTGATGCATTTACATTTCTCCGCTAATTACTCTTTTGTTATAATAAAAAATTAAATATTTATAGTTTTTTATTTAAATCTTTTTACTATAATAAAATGATAAGTAAGAATAACATATTACCATGTTGGTTCTCACACAAAATTTATTGATTCTCTCTCTCCTATTAAAATAAAGATATTAATTATTAAAAAATTATTTTATTTTTTTCTAAATTAAAATAGTTTTTAATACATTAAGAAAAGATCTTTTAAATTATTGCTATTTTTAAGAACATAATTTTTATTAAATAAGAAATTTTCATAAACCATCAATTTTTTTTAAAACTATGAAATATTAAGAATCAATATTTTCAAAAGTGAAATTTTTATAACTAAAGAATAATTAAAATCAAAAGTTTCAATAAGAAAGTTTTTATAAATAACAATTTATTAAATTGATTGTTTGAGACAAAATGTATATTTTTTGTATAACAAATAAAAATTAAAAATTTGATAGCATTATTTTATATTTTTATGTAGTACACGAGTTTATTAAAATTAATTATTTTATATTCGGAACTGATATATATCAAATTTTCAAAACATTAACATCTTTTGTAGAGATGCACATTTCGGGTTTTGGGCCGGATCCGAAACCGGGTTGGGCCAAATCGGGTTTTTTTTGTACGCAGGTATTGGTGAAACCGGGTACGAACCCGGGTCGGGTTCACTTGCGGGAAATTCCTACCCGGCATACCCGGGTAGGGTCGGGTCGGGTCCGGAACCAGGTCAAATACCGGGTTTAGTTTATTTTTTCTAATTTTCTTTTTTTTATGTCCAATACCGGGTTCAATATCGGGTCCAATACAGGGTTTAGACCGGGTCGGGTTCGCTAAAAATCTCAAAAACTAAAACCGGTTCCAACCCTACGGGTTTAAACGGGTCCAACCCGGGTATACCTCAAATCGGGTACTACCCGTACCCGGGTCCGGATCGAGTCCATTTTTATATCCACCTCTAATCTTTTGTATCCTATAAAATAAAATAATGATTTAATTATTACTAATAAGATATGATCAAGATATTGTTCTCCAAAGCAATACAACGACCCCCTTTTTAAATTAGAAAAAAAAATAAGAGGGTCCGTAAAAGAGAAGTCATGGAAAAGTGGATGTGTTTTGAATTTCAAAAACCCTAATTATTATAAAAAATACCCAATTTAATATTTATTAATCAATTCATTTCTCCTTCAAAAATCCCTGCAAGCCCTAGAAATTCTTCTTCTCTATAACTAATCGCCTCGTAATTTCTTCCCAAAAATTCGTCATTTTTTTATCGGTAAGCATTTCAACTTTCCCCGATTTCTTTTTTATTAAGTTTTTTGATTTGATTAATTTTTGTATTTTCAGTCACTGTAAAATTGTGAAAAAAGATATAATTTTTCCAATTATTCGTCTCTGTTACTGTAAGTCCTTATTCACCTTTTATTTTAATTATGCTAGATTTGTTCATATCAAGTTCAATTCTGAATTCGATCTTCGTGAGTCTTCAAGATTAGGGTTTAGTTATGCTCAATTTGCTGCCCTGTTAGTTCATTTACTATAAAGTTTGAATCTTGTTTGTTCCAGTAGTTGATCTTGATTTCATATATTATCTTATGCTGCAGGTAATTTGTTCTCTTTGTGTTTCAATTTTTCAAACAAAAAGATTTGAAAGATTGTATACAAATGAACGGATCTGAATCTGGAAGAATCTTCCAGCCATCAATGGCGACGGTGGCCTCTCCGCCGCCGGTGACATCTCAGCCGCCGGTCAACAGCGTCCGTGTGTACCCACCGGGGGTCACAAGTACCTACAGTGTTGCTACAGATGTAATGTCTAGTGGTGGTGGTGGTGGTGGTAGTGTAGGGTTCCACCAGAGCATCAACATCAACGAGCACGGTGGCGGTGGTGGTGGCGGTGAAGTGATGGTAAAGAAGAGGGGTAGGCCGAGAAAGTACGGTCCCGACGGAGCTATGTCACCGGCTGCAGTTAGTGCAGCCAGGACAGTTAAGTTGACCCCTGTCAACGCCATCACCGCCACCGGGTTGAACGGAGTATTTGAGCATCAGCAACCGCATTCGGCTACTGCACCGCCTATTTCTGCAGCCCCGGTTAGTTCTGTTCCGATGGAGGAGGGATTCGGATCGGTGAAGAAGGTTAGAGGCAGACCTCCGGGTTCAACAAACAAGAAACATAAAGGAGAATCTATAGGTAAGTGAAAGTTTTAAACTTTTTGATGATTGATGATGGTGGATAATGCATATGCATCAGTAGTGTTTATTAAAAGATTTGAGTGTGTGATGTTGGGGTCAGTTTAGATCCAAATTTATTGGTGTGTGGATGTTATTTTTTTGTTAGCCATGTGATAGTGGAACATGGGATGTTTATTTTTTGACTTTAGGATTATGTTTGGTGGGCTCTGCTTTCTGTTAGTGTTTTTGTTTGAGTTGACTATTTATAGTGTTCATCATTGAATGATTCCAATATGTGTTTGGACCTCAGTTTAGTTGACTTTTGCAATATGGATTGCGGTTTAGATCTGTATACTGAAACCTAGGATGAAAAGAATTGGAGCGTGTTTATCTGGTCTACTGTGATAAAACAAACAAACAAACAAACAAACGTACCTAGTAAGATCTTACTTCTTGTCAATGAATATTTGTGGGTTGGATAATATTGAAATTTTTGTACGAGATCATGGTGTTTTTGTGACTTCATATGTTCTTGCATACAGAGTAGAACATGTTGGTTTGATACATCATGACAAATCCTTTATTTGGTAACAGTTTTTCCATAATTTCTTTTATTACAAGGCAAAGCTTATTTTTTGTAGGATCAGCTGGATTTGGTTTCACTCCACATATCATTGTTGTGCAGCCTGGAGAGGTTACTTTCTTTTCTTTACACTCATTTTTACTACGTATTATTCAACTCTATGGTATAATCATGTTAATAGTCATATTTATCTGCTCATAAAATTAGTATAGGAATTTAGAGGATTTGAAGTGTGCTATTTTGTTAAGATGTATGGGGTAGGGGGGAGATGAAGTTAAGTGCCTGTTTTGGAAAATATCCGAAGTACATTGCTTTTCTTGTAACTATCCCTTAGAGTATTGGTAATATTGATTCTGGTTTAAAAGAGAGGTTATCAACTAATAGTTCAATGTTAACGTATGACTACTATCAGCAGTTTAAAGTTTCTTTCCATAATCATTTACAAATTCTGTGAATTTTTAGGATGTGCTAAACAAGATCATGTCATTCTCTCAAAATGGACCAAGGGCTGTATGCATCATGTCTGGCATTGGTGTCATCACTAATGTGACACTTCGTCAAGCTGCAACTTCTGGTGGAACCGCGACTTATGAGGTTTGTATAATCTAATTAAAACTGACTTATAATTTATTAATATTATCAATGAGCAAAATACTGTGTCTAAATATAGAGAAACTTTTGGATTTCCAAACTTTGACATCTGAAATTATATCCTTAAATTCTGCAGGGGCGATTTGACATTTTGGCACTTTCTGGTTCTTTTGTGCTATCAGAGGTGTATGGTCAGCGTACGAGGACAGGTGGACTAAGCATCACATTATCTGGAGCGGATGGTCGGGTTTTTGGTGGTGTGGTAGCTGGACTCTTGACTGCAGCATCTTCCGTTCAGGTCTCCCCATATTTCACAATTTTTTAGTGTTTTTCACTTATCTTTTTTTTAAATGATTTGTACTTGTGTTAATCTCCTTGATTTTATTCCCTATACTCTTGTTCTACAACAAATTACATTAAAATTCAACATATTTTGCACTGCACCTGGGTATCTAGCATATCTTTGATTCCTCTAGCTACTATGGGCTATCTAGGATTTGAGTGAAAGTAACTTAAAATTTCATGTAGCGATGAATTTACCATTTTCTTCACATTGATAGAAGTTAGTAAAGCACATTTGTTTGAATCTTGTGCTGCAGGTTATAGTTGGAAGTTTTCTTCCTGAGAATTCCAAAGAACCAGTGGTGGCTAACAATGTAGAGCCATTGAGTGCTACACCAAAGGTCACACCAGCTAACCATGGCATGGGTCCAAGCAGCTCGCCGTCTCATGGGACCATGAGCGAGTCATCAGATGGACCTGGGAGTCCAATGAATCAAGGTCACGAAAGTAGCCCGCAGGGCATGGCAAGCATGCCATGGAAGTGATCTTTTTGCAGCATCAAACGTTTATGAGCTAGCGGTTGAGGGTGTTATTGTAATTGTAGTGTAGCCTATTTATTTTTCTGTAACTTATTAGTTGAAGAGTTAAGTACCCCATGCAGGTATTTCATACAATGCAATGCCGGATCTTATTCCATTTTAGATGGTTGTATGTACTGAAAGTTAACTTATTCGACATGTATCCGGTTTTATGTGTTATCTTTATAGTCATTTTAGATCGTCGTATTCTTTTAACTTCTAATGCGTTTGAGATTAATAGATTATCAATATAACCGATCTCATTGATTAGTAAACTGTTGTCAACTTTTAAGGATTATTGATGCATAAAAGATTTCTTGTTTTTTAATAATTAGATATTATTGTTTTATAATCATTTATTCAACAATTTTTTTTCCACTAAAACTAAAATCTTAGGTTTTCTACTTAATAACTTTTTTGGAATAACCAGCTAACATATCCTATTAGACTTGATACTTACAAATTATAGTTTAATAAATATAATTTTGTTTTCATTACTGCCATCATCGCCCGGCCTATCATCATAGTTCATCGTCACTCACTTACCTGCTTAACACCTTCATAGACCCCATTGACCGTTAATGTAATAATAATGTACCCTTGGCGACTAATTGTTTATAAAATGAGCGAGAATGATAAATCTGAAAAATATTATTTCATATCGTCTGGATACTCATTAGAAATTGACACCGTCAGTATATGAACTAGTAAACATAAAAACCAACCTAACCTTGTACAAAAATAATCATCAAAATAAACCCAAAGTCCAAATTAATCACAAGAAAGATGAAGAGTAATAGAGTATGTAAATCCTCTAGCGACAGTCACCCCTTCATCATTTTATGTTAACTTTTCAAATATAAACGCAAAATAGTTTATTATTTCAATCGCCGGCCAGTTGTTCGACGAAATGCCTCACTGAAATCTCATCAATGTGCCAACACCCCTTTTCTTCAGAGTTGAATCTGGTAAAAATCCCTTCATAATTGCCCTAAAATCTTAGCTTTTCTGCAATAATTTTGTTGCAATGGATATCTTGTTTTTCTGGGTAAATTTACGGCTTTCGTGTTAGTGGTCTATCGTGAAATTGGAATCATGATTATGAAGGTCGGAATGTAGTGATTGATTTCGTGTTTTTTAAGGTTTCAGCATTGCAATATTGTTTGATTGCGGATCTCTACAGAAACAATTGGCTCTCGATTTCCAATTTCATTCGAAACACACACACTTAAATTCTACAATCTAAACCGGTATGTAGGTAAATTTTATAAGTTTACCAGCGGTTTCCTTATTAGTTCTGGTGATTAAGCTAATGTAGCAATTGAAACTTTCTTTGGGTATTTAGGGTTTATATCAGATTATACTAAATGTCATTTGGTTTTGACCTTTTTTAGATGGGGTTAATTTTTAGGGGATAGAACATGAAGCTTCACCCTTTAGTTCATTTGACAAATAGTTGGTTCAAAGCTGAATGTAAAACTTAATTTTGTATTTTCGAACAAAGTTGCACCTGAATCATTGATTGCAAACTATTAATGGGTGGATGCTTTGTTATTCATTTGTGCTTTTGGTACTTAATCTGTATAATACTTCACTAATCTGTTTGTTGCTTTGTGGTTCTGTTGTATTAACTCGTCTATGCTTGAAGAAAACTTGCTTTGTTCATAGCTTTGAAATGAAACAAAGTAATAAATCTTATTTTCGTAAACACATCAAATATCGATTCTAATGGATATAAAAGCATGTTCATTTGGGTCTTAATGTAAAGATTGTATCATGGTAGTCTATTTCTTGTCCCAAAATCTTTAAGGATTATGGATTTCTTCTACCAAGATTCATATGTACACTAATACACTATGCTATTGTTGTTAGTCTTGGCTATATCTGATAATAATAAAAAATTAATATTGTTTTATGACATGGGTACCTCACAAAAGATCAACTCAACCACTTGTTGAAGAATAAACTGCCCAATAATCAAACAAGTGATCAAAAACAATGGTTTTCAAGAACTCAGAGGAGACAGTGGCAGCCAAAGGTTCAACTGAAAATGGGAATTCATCCACTGTTGATGAAAATTCGAACAAAAAACAAAGAATTGATTGTAGATCAAATGGACCTTTTGTGCTGCCCCTTATATCAATTCCAAAGGTTAAAGAACACAACTCAAAAGCTTCCATTTTCATGTCTGGAACTGCTAGAAAAGGTGAACTGGGCCCATCTGTAGGAGCGGTTGACATCGGCATTAGCAAAAGTGCATACTTTTTCCAAGTTGCTCTACCTGGTGTCAAGAAAGATCCAGGTGCATAATAAAGTTTTCATTTTTGTAATTTCATTTGGGTTAGAATACTTAATTTTTTTTTGTAATTTGCAGGTCGATTTAGTTGTGAGATTGAACGGTCTTAATTTTTTTGTGTAATTTGCAGGTCAATTTAGCTGTGAGATTGAACGGAGCGGGATGGTTCATGTCAGGGGAGAAACATCAACAGGTGGGAAAACCGTTACTAGACATTCTCGAGTCTTTGAAATGAAATTCCAGCAGCAATCGCCACCTGGACCGTTTACTCTCTCTTTTTGTCTACCTGGGCCTGTGGATCCAAGGCTGTTTTATCCTAATTTTAGATCAGATGGCGTTTTTGAAGCCATTGTTATGAAATGCGAGTAATATCATGTCTTTTGGTTACTCTATCTTGTTTTCCTTTCCCCTTTGCAAGAAACCTTTTCTATTGTACAGGGATTAAGATAATGCCCACAGTAGCAGTAAATCATGTAGTTTGGGTTTCTTTTGCTGTTTGAGACGTTAACTGATTCATGAGGCGCGAGTCTGATTCTGGGCTTCTCTTTTGTCTTTGGTCTAAAGTTGATATGCTTATAATGGCATGATTCTATCAGCAGCACCAGATCTAGGTGTATGTGATGGTCAAACATATAGTTTTCTTGGGTGCAAACCAGGGGCGGACCTACCCCCATGGGAGGGGGGGGGGCGGCCGCCCACCCTAATTTTTTTTAAGTTGGTATATATACGTACAAATCTCGACCGTCCCCTGTAAAATTTTGCAATCGCCCTTTGTAAAATTTTGCAATCGCCCTCTGTAAAATTTTGCAATCACCCCCTCTTTGAAACCTACTTTTTTTAGCATAAATCTAATATTTAAACCCGATCTATTTTAATCCAATTTCTCTAAACCCGATCTATTTAAACCGATCTTTCAAGCCCAAATTTTAAAAATTAATTCAATGTTTAAGCCCATAAAGGCATAAACCCAACCCATTTTTTAAATCTCAAAAACCCACTACCCCACAATTGTATCCACCGAACACACACCCAACCCACCAAACCGGCAAAGTGCAAACCCCTGAAAATCTGAAATTCGATCGGCGACCACACCCAACCCACCTTCCGGTTCCGGCACCCGGCGGCGACCCGCTGCTGCAGTGCTGCTGCCTTCGAC
>BJCM01065061.1:0-10229 GCA_018326385.1 Flaveria bidentis | reverse complement strand
TATATATATATATATATATATAATAATGACGTAATTTGGTTTTTAAATCAGATCCGACCACCATAACAGTAAGACATATGATTTCACGTCCGATCTAGTTTTGAATTCATTACTTAACCCTGATTCTCATTGTTCCTGGTTTATTTATTCTTCATTCCATCACTGGGCCAATGGGTGACATTCAATGATTCAACCACTTTACTTTTATTCTCCCTAAAAACCAAATCTTCACAAGTTACAGACCGGTTGGGCTTAGCTTAAGAAACACTAATAGATCAACCCTCAACGTTCTTGGATCAACAATAATGTGTTACAAGCCCAGATAAATTTGGGCTTTGATCGACTGGGCCTGTAAACATGAGTTATGAGGCCGTGGAATAATATTTGAATGTTGGATTTGTTCAATTGGTTTATACGTTTCCCTTCACACACTTTCAAGTGATGAGATTTTTGAACTTTTTAAAAGGAAATCAAATTAGGGAGGATAAAAGAAAAGGACATGTAGAAAAGCTTGCTGCTTTGATAAATTAGTTGTGTAACATCAAAAGCAGCATTAAAGCTTTAATCAATGAAGAAGAAAAGAAGAACGTACAATCACATGAAATGACGCAATTTTTGCCACGATACAGATGATAGTATCAAATGAGTTTTTATCTCCATTGTCTTCACTTTCTGTAACATTGGATGTGCAAGTTGTGATCTAGCTTTTACAAAAATGATATCTCGTGGTGTGGTGCAAATGGAACGTCCACGTAGCAGACTTGTTACCTACCACGTTTGATTGATTTTTTCGTTGATAGGTTAAAAACTATTTCTTATTTGTCGGAAATATGCATGAATCTGCTCTTGTTAAGTGTCAAATGATCTTATTATAAACTTTTAACTTCTAGAGTTATTTCATAAATATTTAGTTCTATCTTCATAATATCATAATGATTGATAGCTTTCGTGGATATAGAGCAATGGAGATATATAACAATATAATATATTCTTTTACGAAAAAAATGTAATATATTAATTAACTTTACTATTTATGCTTCTATAAATATATTTCATAATAATTAAAAGACTATTTAAACTTGAGAGGTTTAGTTTTTTAACAACATTTATACCACCTTAAAACCTCAGTCAGCCTTTTTGAAATGGAACATCAACCACCCATACTGAATTTGACGCTTTATGTTAATTTGACTTGTCTAAAAACACCATCAATACCAAATTATCATCTCTCTATCGACTAAGTGGTTTAGTTGACAAGGAAAAAATATGGATAACTATAAGAACACTAAATAAAGGTTATTTATTTAACTTTCGCGTTTCATATAATATACACACTTTGCTGCCACTTGATCTACAAGTTGTAAATATTTAAGTCGGACAAAAAAGATGGATATCAATAGGGAAATTAATCATTTGAGACGTATATGCACTTTTGGATTAGGCATTTAGTTATTAAAGCTCTTTATATCTCATTTATTAGTTTAAAAATTTTGTTTTTTCTAAAAGAATAATATCAAGGTTTTGGATTGAATAAATAGCAAACTAAATGATGTACGGTTCTTAATAAATTATACGTTATTTTAGTAATAAATTCTATAAACTTAAATATATTATATAAAAGTTATTTCTATCTCTTCAGAAAGAACAACCACTTCCTTATTATAATAAGTATAGCTATATTCGTAACATGTTTACTTCTAATGAAGTCCACTTGTAGTTTTCTGTCTATCTGTCGGATTAAATGATAAAGTAATTATATCTAAAAATAAATAAAATATTAAAATATTCAGCATTGTATTCTTAAAAATAAATAATAAACGTCAATTTGTTTTCAATGAAAACAGATGCTTTTTTTGTTAGTTTGTTTTATAACTTAAAAAGATAAATTAAATATAGTTAATCCGAATTTTCAAATTCCAGATCGAATTAATATTCATAAGTAATTAAAATAAGTTAAATATAAAAGTGAAGTGATACATAACTTTTTGTTTTTTTATAGAATCAATGTAATTTTTCATAATTTTATAAAAGTTTTACAGAACTTTTAAAAACTAAAGGATTTGTATAAAAGTAACCTAAACATAATTAAAAAAATAAAACTACAATAATTCAAATTAAAAAAAAATCTAAAAAAGGTAAACAATTAAAACACCAAAATAAAAACTTAAACAAAAATCCAATCAAATAAAAATGTTTCATTTAATAGGAGAGACTATTTAATAAATTTAATAGATTGTTTAGTCAACCAGTGTAATATATGAGTTCTAACATATTGTTTTAACAAACAAAATGATAGTACAGATCGAAGTTATTATTTTCAAATATGATTACTAAATGATAAAAAGACCAGGTTAAAAAGCTTAATCAACAAATTTATAACTTTTTAAAGAAATTTTGCATTTAAAAACTATTTAATAGAAATAAAGTATTAGTTAAATACCTTAAATTCAAGAGCATTCATCGATTCAGGATTTGGGTGTTCATTGATGAAGTATAAATTCGATAATGGATCGGGCTAATTTTCTGGTTCAATTGTTTAATGAGTTGGATTTTCTTTAACCAAAGCAAAAATCAACCCGATTTTACATAACAATTCGGTATTTTAATCATGTTCAAAATTTTACAAAAAATATAGAAATAAATAAATGATATTAACTTGTTTTTTTAACGGTTCTCGTAAAGTTTGGTTTTGCAAATGATATTTTTATATTCGTTGTGGGTAAAGAAACTCAATGTTAAAAATTAAATGATATATGAAATTGTTTTTTTAATCCTTAGCAAATATAAAACCAAAAACTAAAATGGAAAAGGGCTGGATAAAAAGAGAAAGACATGAATACTTTCCAACATGGGTTTATGGGTCACGTAATCTTAAATCATCTTCTTTCATTTTGGCTGCTTTTTATAGACCTTTTTATATCTTGAAAAAACACTTAATTAATTACAAGTTTGCAACGTATCAACCTTATCGGCATAGAGTCCTTCATCCACATGAAATTACACCACTGAATTATCTTACACTTTATCAAAGAGAAAAACAGCAAATAAATGTTTTGGATTAACAACATATCGCACGGCATCCAATAAAAAATGAAAAAAAAGAGTTTACTATAATTGTCGTCAAAAAATCTATAAATAGATCAGGGGTTGTTTTTCGAATACTCGAGGATACTTTTAAGCGAGTAAATTGGATTCCTTTAAAAATCAATTATGCACTACAGTTGTCTGTAGCCACCATTTCTGACAGGTCACCTAGCGTAATAATCCGTAGGTGAAACCCTAGTTTTCTCGTAGTGGAATATTTATTATATGAAAATTGAATTTGGTTATATATATTATTAAGTCAATCCCTTTCAGAATCAATTTTAGAATGTGTAGATATATAACTTGATCTTGATAGGAATGATAAAGACTAGTATGAGTCAAGACAAGGCAAGGGAGTAGAAATAGTAAATTTCAACGTTACAAAACCATATATATGATATACTCTTTCATGCAAAACAAATACTAAATTTACTAGATGTACCTACAAATTAATTAAAGATAAACATGCATGACTCGATAATTCTAAACATTCCAGTATTAGTTAAATACTAATAGGGATGATTTTTTGGTACCGGGTATCATGCCAAATCTGGATCGACTAAACAAACACAGTACTGGTTACTCGATATTGTCTAACTTCGGAATTGGTACTAGACGGTACCAGGATTAGTAAATACCACAAAGTACCGGATTCGATACCGAGTACCAGACAATAAATATTTTACTAGTTTGATATAAGTATTGGGACGCTTTCAAAGTTTTATAATTCAAGAATGTTCTTTATACAATTTTGAGATGCTTTTGAGTTTTTTGGTTTTATGAAATTTTAAATCGGAATTCAACGATCACGCAATTATTTATCTTTTAGCCAAAAAAACAAGAAAACATCAAAACGGTACCTATCGGTAAAGTATTGAAAAACAATACCTTATCACTCCAAGACCAATCGATCAACATTTACACAATTTCGGTAGATATTTTCAGTACTGGTATTGGTATGGTACCAATCTCATCCCTAAATACTAATCAATTAAACTAATAAAGTAAGACTCGTAATCATAAACAACCTTCAAAACTCACTCTAGAATTGCGGCTGCCATCATTAATGGGACTCTCGACTCGTTCCAAAACATCAAGCTTTAACTTTTTCATTAGAATTAACAAAAACCACGTTCCTTACAATCTATGTATGGTTTAATATAGGCATGGCCAATTAATAAGAAAATGAAAAAAAATTGTCGGCATACGAAAAGAGAGATTGTGCTGAGGATTTATGGGTCTGGCGCGAGCTATAAAAATTAATATACGTTTCAAATGAAAAAAAAAATCTATTAGAATTTAGTATCAAGACAAATCATATCTGGGTAAAATGAGGTAATTTAACATGTGTAACGAGTCAAATCTATAAAAGAATTTTTTTAATATTTTTAGTTAAATTTTGTGCCTCTACTCGGAACTCGGAAGACCGTCTCTCCCGCCGCTCCCTTGGGCTGCCGTGACAGAAGGGATAAACTTAGCTTGTTTATCAAGTTTATGTGGAAATGTAGGGTTGCACAATTAATATTAGAAAAGAAGAATGATACATGACATATATTTGTGAAGCTGATACAGGTTTACATTGATGCAGTAACTTCAATGAAGAAAGTAGAACAAAGTTGGAAACTTTACAATAATATGCATGATAAACAAACACCCATATAAGTATTTGATTTTTCCAAATGACATTGAAAAGGTATATACATGTCCATCTCATCATGCAGTGACTTCAATGATGTGATTTGGCACATTTGGGTGAGTTTGAGCTTCAACGGCTACACGAGTAGCATCATGTCCGTTTTCTTTGAGTTTGGTCACCACCGGAAGAATATCAGAAGAAATCAAAGCAGTTAGCTTCACAACATCTAGTGTTTTGTGGTCTATTGTTTCTTGGATCTTTTTCTCCTCTATTTCACTCACTGGATATTTGTTTGCTTCAAGCTCAGACATTTTTTCATTGGCAATGGGCTTTTTGTTCTTGTACATGAAGTATAATATCATTTGAATAACTCCAAAGGTGAATCCAAGTACATTTGGAATCTGCAGTAAGAAAGAATAGAAGACAATAAGTTACAATTGGATATAAAATTTCTTAACATGAACGAGAAATGGGAGGGTTTTTTGATACCGCGATATTGAAGTCACCAAGAAGAAGGCCGTAAAAGAACCACATAACTGCGCTAAGGGTGAGTGCTACTGATAATAGAATTGGCATATACTCTACACTTTTTGTTTTGATCACTTGTCGCTGCAGGATATTATAAAAGAGAATTTAAATATGGCGCATATATATATCGAGGAATAACACTAGGAAAGAAAAATATATTTATCTTGTAATACAAGGTTAATATATGCTTTTTGTGAATGTATACTCACCAGAACTCCAAGGGGTGCTACAAAAACACATAAAGAAAACACAAGGCAAATCCATCCGACTATCACGCCACGAGTAACTCCACTTGCAAGAAATTGGGTCAAGACAACAATCAATCCGAAGCCAACAACTATTAACAATACAATTAACTTCAAACTCTCCATCTGCATAACAAATTTCTTAGGTTAGTTTTATAAGCTAACCTTTATTTATTAACGAGTATGATCATACGTGAACGTAATAAGATTATTACATACCCTAGCCTTCTTTGGTGCGTAGAAAAGAAAGAAACAGATGTACACGGTTTCGATGACGCAACCAACTGAGTTGATTGTAATGAGAAGCAAAACATTGCTCTTGAGCAAAGCGTAATATATCCAAAGCATTGCACTGAATAAGCCCACCACATACGGCGCTGATTGAAACCCTTCGGTTGATTTCTTTTTGTAAACTTTATAAAATGTTGGTCTGCATTTCAATTAGATTGTTTTAGGAAGGTTAGGTATGTTAAACGGATGCCTCATATATAACTTATTCTAAATCAGGACATAATGAAAGTATAAAACTATGTAAGAGACTTACATCGGTGCAAGAAATACCATAAATGAGACAACATTGCCTGAAAATATTTCAAAGCACACAAAAAGTTAACCGCAAATTCATGTATGGAAAAATAAAGATACTAAGACAAGGGTTGCAAAAGGTGAAGAGAGAAACAAAAGAAGTATATACCAAGAAGGCCAAATGCAAGAGTGAGGTGAGCCAATGTCTCTGTCATTTTCCTTAATAGAGTACAACTATCTTTCTCTAACAGATTTTACAAAATCAAGTGCAAGCTGTTTAAGCAAATGCTATTTTTCTCTCTATATTTATCCCTTGTTACTCCTGATAGATGAGATGTGCATAAGAGAATGTTGGGTGACCCCTTTATATAGGAAGCAAGAGTGGATGCTGATGGCTCCACTAAATAACCTAGCTAGCATCCAACTTTCTTATTTTCCATTAATTTGTGAATCAAAATACAATTTAACATAAGTTTCATCTGTTGTATAAGTGCTCATGCACCCAAGGTCGAACAATTTTAAACTTATTTTACTTATTATTTTGACACGAAGCTAATCCAAATTTATCACATTCATATTTGGAACGATCAGATAAACACACATGACCTAGAAAACAAATTAACTTAAAACATGCATGTTTGACTCACGCTCCATTCTAAAATTACGAGGCTATAACAAAAAATTAACTTGTTTTATAGATACGTCTCAACGAGATGGACTCGAACCAAAGTTCTTTCACTTAGAGCCCTGACTTTCACTGTTATGAAAATTTTCAAATTAGCCATTTTGAACTTTTTGGTTTCCTTTGTAAAAACATGTTCATCATGAATGTTATTAACTCATACATTTAATATATTGTCGTTCTAATTTCAATTAGGCTTGTCAATTCTAGTTTCTTAACATTAGATAATATTTTAAATTTATATATTGCCTTGGGATGTAATGTTTTATAACATTCAAAAGTTCATCAAGTAGTATCAAGAGTTAATTTTTATTTTTAGACTACCCCTTTATTTTACAGTAGCGCATGCAACATTTTAGTTGACCCATACTAATCCATAGATAATAAATACATGCATAACCCACATGTAAAATACCCATTTCTTCCCTGTTCATTTAGTTGCGTTTTATTATGCTTTAGTTAGGTTTAGTACTCGTTGGTTGCACCAATTAAGAAAATTATAGTCACCAACTAAAAGTTTAATGAAAAAATTGGAATTTCAAAATCTCAAACAAGTGAACATGTACAACTGATCAAAAGAATATTTTCAAATATTTTTTTTTAATATTTGAAGTGGTCAACCCGGACTAGATCTTTTTTAATATAAATGGGAATAGAGACTAATACTTATATAACCCTATTTGTTTGATTAGTAGTACTAACATTATATTGAAAATTTTCAAAAAAAAAAATTCTAAGCTAGCTAGCAAGTAGCTCATGCTTTCCCGGCCGTCACAGCATGCATGATACGTCTATCTTTGTACAATTAGAAACTTGATTGTCATTAAAACATGATAGAAATTATATGTGATTTTTAGTAATTTTAGCTGTTATTGTAATATAGCTATAGAAACAAAATCAACCTGAAAATTGAAAATTCCAACATTGTGTTATAGGGTAGATGCCCCTTACTAGTGGGTCACCAAGTTAGAACTTTCTAAGAAATCAGCCACTTATCCAATTATCCGGATTTTAAAACATGTTTTGTGCCACTTTTTTTTATATTTATTTAATAATATATTAATAAGAATGTGTTCCTATTCAGCAATACGAGTAAATCCAGAATAGTGTATTCGACCAGTAGTCATTGGCCATGTCACCACAAAATTATTGAAGGTGGGTCCTGCACCGACAGGAAGACGATAAACTAACTAAAAATATCGATGTGTCATATGTGCTTTAGTAAACATATCCAACTTTATGGCAAGCTTTTGCTCTAGTGCTACATTGAAGATAATTTCTCCACTACGAATTAACACGAAAACTCTATATATATATATATATATATATATATATATATATATATATATATGTTGCACATTCTCATCATGTTTGGATCAATTATAAAAACAATAAACTCAATTATTTCTGCTCCACAATCAATTAAAGATACATCGACACTAAAATAATTTACTCACGATAATCACAATTACATACACGTCTTAATTTAGTCTATGGTATTTTATTCTTGAATAAAATGTTATTTTTATCTCTAACATTTTGTTAATTTGTTATTTTAATTCAAAACGTTTTTTGTCATTTCAGTCATTTTATTTACCACGTGTTGTAATTTTCATTCACTTCGCTAACATCATTAAAATCTTTGTTAATTATAAGGGTATTTTAGTTTTTTCTAGCACCTTAATTATCCATTTCAAACATATTAATCAATTACAATTCAATTAAAATTAAAAAAAACACATCAAACAACTAGTGAGACTTAGCACACTTCAATTTAAAATTTTCAATTAACTCTAACTCATATTATTTGACTGGATTCTGCTGTGAGATTTCAATTAATGTTCACGTTTTGTTTGAACATGTATAGTTTTTCGATTGAGGTCATATTGTGCAATTGAGCTCTGTTATTTTCAAGCTTTGTTTGAATGAGGTATGACCACATAACAACAACAGACCTCAATCAAACAAAACGTAATTACAGCAGACCTCAATCAAACAAAACGTAATTATAGTAGACCTCAATCAAACAAAACACGATATTAATTAGTAGACCTTAATCAAATAACGGTATATTTCCAAAGAAAACATGAAGATTAGATCGAATAACGGTACACGTTCGAAAAAAACATGAAGATTAATTGAAATTCCACAGAAGACTTCAATCGAACAATTTGAGTTAAAGTTAATCAAATCTTTTAGATCAAAGTGTCAGCTAGTCTCACTAGTAGCTCCATGTGTTTTTAAGTTTTAGTTGATATTATTTAATTAATTTGTTTTAATTGGACAATTAAAATGTTGAAAAGACTAAAATACTCTCATATTTAATGGAGATTTTAACGATGTTAGTGGAGTGAATGAAAATGACAATATTTAGTAAGCTATAGTGACTGAAATAATAAAAAATTATTTTTAAATTAAAATAACAAATTCAACAAAATAGCAGAGACGAAATGACATTTACTCTTTATTCTTTTAGTATAGCGACATTGATTATTTGATGATTATCTCTAAAAATGTATCATGGGTTCAAATCCTTTAAAAACAACATGATAATTAAAGTTAAAAAACATTACTCTTCAAAAAATAAAAAATGATACCGTCTTTGAAAGTTTATTCCTAGTTTGAAAAGAGTCTTCATTCTAAAAGTTGTATAACGTAGTTATTTTTTTTCATTAGATTTCATGATAGGTCATTAATTAGATGAAAAGTTAGAAAAAATTTAACGTGTAGTTGAAATGATTGCCAACTTTCTCCTGTAATATATATTCAATTATATCGTCAACATTCATTTGAAACGTGGCTATTTTCGTAAATATGCCGCAATTTAAAGCGTGTATAAGTTCCGCATACCAACCCTACAGATTTTATTTTTAAAATTCATAAAAAGTTGATAGCATAATAATCATTGCAAGTGCTTCCTTATGACGTCACCTTAAGATGAAAAGTATGAAAGCGATTTCGACTGATTAAGAAGATAAAAAGAAACTGCCAATATATATATTTAATGGATGAAAAACAAACCACAATTAATTCTCATTGCACATATAAAAAAAAGATATTAACACTTTATGTTAGTGCTAATAATATGGATCTCGTCATCTGAGGTTTGAATTTAGCTTTAGTTTTGTGGTGCTTCTTTAACGGGCCTTTTTTATCATCACCTACAATTAGTTCCAATCATAAAAGTGTAACATCGTAATCTGAAAAAACTAAGAGGTCACTATTACGTTAATAAAAAGTAAAGCATTATTTCATTTGTAAAAGAATGTCTTAATTACAATAGAAATTACAAAAAATAAATACAAGATGTGTAGTTAATTAAGTCGCTTATTGCATCAAATAATAAAGTGTTACCTCTCTTCTCATATTAGCGTACTAACTTTAGTAACCCCGTGTATTACACGGACTGAATAAATAAAATATTAAATAAAATAAAAATTATTAATTATAAAATAATAGACTAAGACATGATATGATTGAAATTATGTATGAGTAACAATTATAAGTAATAAAATAATAATATGAAAAT
>BJCM01065058.1:0-11822 GCA_018326385.1 Flaveria bidentis | reverse complement strand
TTATTAAAATAATAATAAATATTAAAATAATAATAAATATTAAAAAAAATCTCGGATTTTTGTTTTTTTTTAATTGGCGAGGAGTGGCATTTTCGTAAATATGGGCGAGGGAAACTCATAATCCCTCGCCTAGTCAGCGAGGGATTGGTCGGACGTCAGACTTTTTGGGCGAGGGATGACACGTGGGCGAGGGATTATGTGATTCCCTCGCCATGTCAGCGAGGGATTTCACTATTCCCTCGCCACGTTAGCGAGGGATGTCGCGTGGCGGCCAAAGATTGTTTTTTTTTAATTCAATTTTTGACTGGTTAGTTTTGTAATTTTGTTTGGTCAAATGTTCATTTAGGTAATTTTCCCATAAAAATGTATTTAATTTAAAATTTGTAAAAGGATTGTGGGTATGACATGTATCATTCTTTTGTCTTAAAAAGGATGATGTTTTGGTCATTGTGTCAAATAAATCAGCTCATTGTGTCATATATATTTATTATGTCCTATATATTTTACATCATTTGTTATATGTATTCATTATTGTATTTTATGTTTTATATCATTTTATGTTATTATTGTTATTTTTCTATTGATTATATAAACTTGTTATCTATCATTATATTTTACAATTAGAAGTGTGCAATAATATACTTTCACCAATTTATTCATCAAAACTCATAATGTTGAAAATAACACAACATGTTGTTTTTGTCATTTAGTTTATACATTATATAAAATTGTTATCTATTATTGTGTTTTACAATTAAAAGTACACAATAATATTATTTCACAAAAATATTTTTCAAAACTCACATCCTACCTCTTTATTTACTAACAAACTTCTAATTATGGTATCCCATCTCTCTAATTATGACGTTATAGATGCTATCTTTGATATTGATAGTAACAAAGCCTTGGGAGGCATTTCCACAGAAGCATGGTCAGTTATTAGAAATGAGGTTTACATCGCAATCAAAGATTTAATTTTTTTGAGTATGAAAAACTACTCAAAGAACTTAATTCTACTATCATCTCTGTAATCCCAAAATATACCAATCTAATAACTGTTGTTGATTCAGACCTATTGTATTTTGCAATTCCATATATATATTCATCACCAAAATTATCTATAATAGAATTAAAACTACCCTAAATCTGATTGTTAGTCCAAATTACCAGTCAGCATTTATTGCTTGTGGTCATATTCTAGACAATGTTCAGTTAACTCAGGTCCTAATAAAGCAATACCATAAAGATAGATGAGAAGCTAAAGTGGACTTTAAAATTGATCTGTAAAAAGCATACAATACTGTAAATCACACTTGTTTTGGAGAAATACATATTTTGGCTTTCACCATTGTATGTTGATGCAGGAGCTTGAGGTTTAATTAATGAACGTTCATTCGGGACCTGTTAGAGTTATCTATTATTTATTTCAAATTTATTATCTTCTATTTATCTAAGTTTCCTAGTTATCTCTTTATCTTGTTTAATTTTGAATTATTTAGTTTGTTAGTATGTAGGAATCAAGAGGATTGTATTTACATATGTTTTGGTCATTAGAAAGAATTAGTTTTTGATTGATATTTGAATATAAGAACATTGTTTTTGGAACCTTTGGTTCAATCTATCGTTTTTATTTATCAATTGCTCATTGAGCCATTTGATCGCTTTCATTTCTGCATCATATGTGTGGTCTGAATTATGACATCATCAGATCAACCTATTGCTCCATAAATGTTAATGGTGAAAGTTGTGAATTCTTGAAAGACAACAAGGGTTTTAGGCAAGATGATCCATTTTCACCTTACTCATATTAGTCATGTAGGTACTCTTTGGTAATAAATCATGAAGATAAAAAAGGATAACAGATTTACCCAACATTCAAAATGTGTTTAGTTTGGCATTACTAACTTGTGTTTTGCTGATGATCTTTTGGTTGTAGCCTATGTTGATGATAACTTTATTAATCTCTTCAACGAATCACTTGAGGAGTTTAGTAATATGTCCGACCTAATTCCTAACATTGGCAAAAGTACGGTCTACGTTGATCATATACCACAACTTACTAAAGAAATAATTTTGTCTATTCTTCATTTAAAAAAATGAAAACTGCTTGTAAGATACCTTAGATTTCCTCTTCGTCTCCGTAAGAGGATATATTTTGATTAAAGTCAAGAAAATATGGTGCATGACTAGAACAAGAATTCTTTGTCATCTGTTGGAAGACTACAACTAATCATATTTGTTCTCTTGGTAAATATGTTGGAATTCCGTCTTTCTTCTTCTTATTAATGTAATTGATGACACTGAAAAAATAATGAAAGGGTTCTTGGGCTAAGGGTGATGTTTTAAAATGAAAGGCAAAGTAAGGTAGGAGCAAGCATGCCTCCCAAAAAACCAGAGGTTTGGGCATCAAATCATTGAAAAGTAGAAATATAGCCTTAAGTTCAAAGTTGGTTTGAAATTTTATCTTCAAACCCCATAATACATGGACCAAGTGAAAAAAATATTAACAGACTAAAAAGGTAAAAGCTTATTGGTGGTTGATGCTAAAGATGATGCCTGTTAAAGTTAAAGGAATTTTGTACATTGCAAAACTATTATTAGACAACATGGTATTATAGTCATTTGAGGTGGTCATTATACATATAGTATTAGTTGATGTTTCTCATTATTGTGTGGAGTGTGGATTATGGAAGGCTAGTGAGTGACATAACCAAGGTAAGCTAGGGGTCAAGAGGTGATAAATGGGTTGGACCGCTAATAATTTAGTATATAGGTTCCCGTAGCTAGCTTAGATCTTCAAGTCTGAATCAAACTTACTATTGCGCATGCGAAATCAATGTTTTCATGTCTACTGGGTGTGTGTACCAGTGTTGTAACAATCAAAGCATAACAAAGATCTCAACAGTTATGTAAATTACATGTTTTTTTTATTCACTAGTAATGGTTTAATGTAGATATCATTTACAACTCATACAATTATACAAACTCAACCAAACAACCCGTTCAACCAACTCTCTCAAAAAATGACTGCAAGATGTTATTTATAGTGAAACAACTTATTAATTAGGAAACCCACCATTATAAAAAAAACCACTTAAGTATGTCATCCGACTTATTTATACCCTACACTAGAGGTTGGCAAAATGGGTTTTAGGCCGTACCCGAAACCGAGTACACACCGGGTTCCTCCCAACCGGGTTTTTCTGTACCCAGGTTGAGGCAAAACCGGGTAAGAACCCGGATCGGATTCACTTGCTTGAAAACCCTACCCACAATACTTGGGTAGGTTAGGGTCGGATCCGAAACCGGGTCCAATGCTAGGTTTAGTTTTTTTTTCTTCTTTTCTTTTCTTGTGTGTGTCTGTCCAATACCGGTTTCAATACCGGGTCCAATACCAGGTTCAATTGGGCCAGGTTCGGTTCAGGTTCACTAAAAAACTCAAAATCTAAAATCGGTTCCAACCCTACGGTTTAAACGGGTCCAACCGGATATACCTCCCATCAGGTACTACCTGTAGTTGGGCCCAAGTCGGATTCAGACCTGGTTTTTATGCCCACCTCTACCCTACACTTGCAAATTCTACGTAGCAGATCCATTTTGTATAGGCCCAGAGAGTCAACAGAAAAGGCCCGCCCAGTAAGAGAACACTAATGCACGCATGAATTCGGTGGACAAAGTTATCTTCCCGACCTCACTTCCTGAATCAGGATCACGATTTATTTTTAATTTAATAATATTATTAACATCTTAACATCACTCCCTTGTTCTAAATCGTGGATCAGAGATGAATTTTTCTGTCTCGATGGATTCTAAGAGACCCTCAATTTCTGCTGTCATTTTGCTAATCGTTTCATCGATTCTGTGCTTACAATACAGGGTTCGTAACTACATGATCGCTGATCTCCTTATGCTTTATTCGAAATTCGAATTCCATCGGTCAATTATATCTCTTTGATTTGGATGTAGGTGGATGGAACTGCTTCAGTTTATTTCCTTGATAGCTCAACTCACAACTACTTTCAATCTCGCTCATCTGAGGTTATTTCGTTTCCGAGTTTTACTTTGAATTTGATGTTTGTTTCAGTTATAATTGCCAATATTTGCTGTCATTGCCTTTGATATACGTAGTTTTCGACCTTAATCTATTGACATATATGTAGTTGATTTCGTGCCTGGACATTTCTAAGCTGTTTTTATGGCATCATTTCAACAAAGTTTGATTTAGATAGTTTCTAGAATCTCCATTAATGATTCGTATGAAGTTATTGTATATTTCTGTTACTTTTGGTCGCATCTTTGCATTATGCAATTACTGGTGCGTATGTAAACGGAGAAGAGGCAAGCTACTACCTATGTTTCTGAAATCATTGATTAGGTTTGTCTCTTGAACTACGGTTTCATAACCTACTAGATGCTTGTGTAAAAGTACAGACATGACTGTGTTTTGTTTGACTTGTCAAAAGTTCATGTCTCTTGGTCGAAAGTTTTTGTGGAAATTTTAATTTTGTGATTGAAATCTTCACATGTAAATTTATCTTATATATGATGTATTTCGTTTTATTTTTGTAAGTCAAAGGGATTTTGTGCAATAAGATAGAAAATCTTATTTGCATAGTTGAAATTCAAAGTCTCTTGGCAATGCATACACTTCTATAATACATTTCAATACATATGATAAAGGAATTTTGGCACAAGTTCAAATGCTTGTTTTATTGTTATTTCAAGTCTTTATAAGGTGACAACTTTTTGTTGTTTTATACTTATATTGATATGAACATTCTAGAAACCGGTTCATTGGCTGAGAAGTGAAGATATGATTGTATGTCCTGTTGAAGTGAGTTAGGTGGATAGTGGTCATGTTTAATTCAAATGTGAATATCATAATTCTACCGCCCCGGTATTCATTTTGTAAGAAAAAAAAACCAAGGGTACGTCATGACAGCAGGTTTTATTTTTTGTTTCTTCAGCCCAAATCAATCTCACTTACAGAAGTAGGTGCTGCTGTTTCAGTATTACTCGGTTTTGAACCTCCCTCTACATTGTCCTCTGCCAGCTCAGAAAAGGCAATATTATTACTCTGAAATCTTCAAATTTATTGTTTGTTTGTAGTTTCTTCTATTTAATGTGATGTAGTTTCTTTTGATCTTGCAGTTGAATGAGGTGCTTATGGCTAACCCCTTTGATAGGCCTCATACTGTTTTCTTGCTAGAGATCAGTGGATTTGGAGGTACCTAAATTCATGTCTGTTCATAACTTACCTCCAAAGAAGATTCATCAATCTAATAATTTTACATTTACATGCAGATAAGCAGCCTGAGCTTGGTTCAGATGGTGATAATTTCAGCAAGGCCCTAAAGAGTGAAATTTCTATTGGAGATGCTGACATTCAACTGCCTGGTATCACATACATTTCCTGGTTATCTGATAAAAAAGAAGGTTGTTTATATAAATGAAAATGTTTGTATGTGCACACTTGCAGAAGAAGATGAGTTATCTCTAGTCTCTTTTAATGAACCCTTGCCTGTGGACATGGAATGCACCGACGCAGATCTTGCCAATTTTGTTAGTTTTAACTTAGATTATGTTTTAGTCCTACTGTGTTTTATCTTCATGTCTAATTTTACCTGTTGATTCTCGATCTAGGCTTCTTGGTTTGGTGGATTATATGTTAATACTGAACCGGAATCATTGAGTGGAGAATTGACTGTCCCTTTGGCAAATGATGCTCAGTTAAAGCTACACATGTCAAAGGTTGTTATTTCATTGTCTTTATCTGTTCTTAGGTATGTGTTTAACAAATTTCTTGTATGATTATGGCTATATACTAGTTCGTTTATTATTGCAGGATGCAGACAGAAAATTTGTAACAAGCATCATCTCTCTTATCCAAAATGTCCAAAGGACAATACAAGTGCATGAAGATTTATATGGACGTGTTACCTCTCCAGCAGAATTGATCAGTGGAAGATTTGATGGTTTTAAGGTTATAAATAATATCTTCCTTTCTGTTTTTGTTGTTGATCACCACCACAATTGACTTTTTTATCATGTGTGTTCATGGTCAGGAATGGAAGGTATGATGGTTTTAACGTTATAAATAATCATTTTCTTATCTGATTTTAGTTATTGTAACTATGATATGTTGCAGGCTTTCCAAGAGCAGTATGGAACAGATGATATTGTTAAGAAGGGTGCTGAACTGTTGGTGACTTCGATATCCAAGATATATGACTCTTTGCAATCAACATACAACGGTTCACTCATTATCTTCTTTTTTTCTATTTTCTTTTCCTGAATCAACATCATTATAAAAATACTGCTTTTGTGTCATTCAACAGGTAAAATTGCTGGGATTGTTGTTTTCAGTAGTTCAGATGCTATGCTAAATATAAAGTTGACTACAAGAGCATCTCCTAGGTGGTTAGTGGAGAAGGAGGAAGGTTCCCATGATGCAGCACATGCTTTGATTGCAGAAGTGCTTCTTGTCAGACGAACCCTTGCATGGATCACTGGCATCATTCTTATTATTGCCACTCTCATGGGGGTAAGCTCCTGTGCATAACCATAACATGTGCTCATGACTCGAGCCATAAACAGTTAAATAAATTTATGTCCGTTACTTTCACAGGTATGGTTCCTCATGTATATGCCTCTCACAAGGGATACCCTTCTGTATTCTAATGTCAAGCTTGATTAAAGTGGAGGCGAATCACTAGTACGTGCTTATTTCTCTTACCATTTTCCAGTTGCAGTGGGATATGTAGCAGAGTTGATGGCAATTACGAACAGTTTATGTCTAGTGAATCGTGTTTGTATATTTGTAACACGAGGTGGGGTGGGTCCAATAAGAATGCCACTGCTCACTATTATATTATTTGTTGCTTCCTTGCTGTTAGGAATTCGGTTTTATTTTTGAATAATTAAAGATGATAATATTAGTAATATTAATTCTTGCCACTCGATTTTAATATAGAACTAAGTATCTAGCCGCACATTGCATCAGACAATTACCATATCCAGATTGCCCCATCAAGATATAGATAAATACAAATTAGTGAAACATATCTGTTAGACATTATTTCATATCAGATACCAGACATTAACTTTCCTCTTGCTAAAAAAAAAACTTTTGAATGAGTTGATAGTGATTCGCTGCCAGTACTATATCAAAAGAAATCTCACTTCAAGTTGTTAGAAAGTTGTTCAAGTTGCTCGTATTAACTTTTAGCAACTGATCCCTGCATTATTAGCAGGAGAGATCCAAATTGGTGCAATGATTCAAGTCAGGTCAGCAACAGATGATATTATATCCAGCAATTAAAAAAAAAGATTTGCAGCAGTCTTTTATTTGACCAGTATGAACAAAATCTGATCATATTATTTTAATTCAAGATTTTTGAAAATTGGTGTTACCTTAAATCAAAATACTTTTAATCTTTGGTGGTTCTTTATGGTCTCATTGGCAATCTTAAAGAAGAATTCGATCCAAATTGTTTACCTTTTTTATTTAATGCAATTAGCACATTTTATCAACCGACTATTGCTTTATTAAGATAACTAACAACTAATAAAAACATGTATACTCTTTTACCGCTCAAAACATGAGCAATGCTCATAAATTATTGAATTGATAATCCAATATTTTAATAAATCTATAGAAGAGGTTCTAAGCATTTGACGCATTCAAACCTTTTAAAAGACCTGCACCTTCACACCTAAACCTCTTCTATACTTTGCGTAGTTAAGTTAGCATACTTGCAACAAACAATGTAAAAACTCAGCCGAAAAAAAAAACTATATATCAAAAACCAAAACCTCACATGAAAACACGACGACTTGGAAGTGATAAGAGACTACAAAACAAAGTTAAACACACTGAAACGACATAGCAACCATCAAAACTTTCAACCGAACCACAAAATCCGAAGAAACAACGTGAAATCGTAAGTTGAGCAGCTATAGGTTTGAAATCGATTGAGCAAAATGTATCCAACCAAAATTGTGATTGTTTTTTAAAATCATTCGAAAACCTAACTCCCAAATAAACGATTTGATGTGATGCTTTGGTCCTTCAAATTGATTATCAAGAACTACTCATATCATTGTTTTTCTACAATATTATCCGAAATCCTACCTCTAATCTCAATTTATGCAACCTACTGGTCCGAATTCTATGTGTTATATCATTGATATTTGGCACTAACAATTGTTTACAATCAAGAACTATGTAACTTCTTATTAGAGGCCCTTTGTGAGTGTGGGCTTAGGATTATATGGAACGTGAAATGGTGACATCGTGGAACAAAAGAGAAGGGGGAAGCGGTAGGATTAAGGCGGTGATGGTAGATTGAGTGTAATCGATCTATATATTGAAGACTTGTACCATGTGCTTTCTTGCGTTGCTTTATGCATTTTAATGATTATCAATAACAACCCACTAATATCACTATTGTTTAGCAATATTCCATAAAATCCTACCCTTAATCTTGATTCATGAAACCGACCGTTTCAAATTCTTGGTGTTATTTCACTAAGTTTTGCCGCTAACGATTGTTTAGAATCAAGAACTATGTACCTTGTGATTAAGAGGTCCTTTGTGAGTGTCGGTGTAGGGGTAAATGGAACCTGAAATGATTACGTCGTGGAACAAAAGAGAAGGGGGAAGTAGTGGGGTTAATGCGGTGATGGTAGACCAAGTGTAATTGGTCTATGCATTAAAGACATGTACCATGTGTTTTCGTGCGTTGCTTTATGCCTTTTCATGTTATCAGGAACAAACTACAAATATCATTGTTTTTCTGCAATAGTCCTCGAAATCCTATCCCTAATGTCGATTTATGCAACCGACTGGTTCAAGTTCTAGGTGTTATTTCAAATTTTTTTTCCACTAATGATTGTTTAGGATCAAAAACTACATAACTTGTGATTGAAAGGTCCCTTGTGTACACCTGGTATTTTCTGGTCACTTTCTGATCAACAAAAACATGGTTTTCCGACACATTTAATGTTGTTTACTCGTTACAGGTTAGTGAGAAAATATAGTCTGTCGGACTGGCTAGAGGGTCACCCGATCTCATTGTAGTTACGCCCCTAATAATGTGTTTGAGACAATGTTGGTCTTTCCTTAGTTTTAAAAGTTAAGGGGGGCAATCGTAAAAGTTAAGGGGGGCAATTGTAAAATTTTACGGGGAGCGATTGAGATTCAATTGTATATACCAGTATATATTTTTTTAAGGGGGTGCCCCCTTAATATCTACTCGGTTACAGGTTAGTGAAAAAATATAGTCCGTTGGACCGGCTAGAGGGTCATCGAGTTTCATTGTAGTTACATCCCTAATAATGTGTTTGAGACAATGTTGGTCTTTCCTTAGTTCTAAAAGTTAAGGGGGACAATGATAAAATTTTACGAGAGCGATCAGGATTTTCACTTGTATATACCAGTAAATATATTTTTTAAGGGGTTGCCCCCCATGGATCTATGATTGGGGATCATGGATTGTTCATATGAACAAACATACAAAACCTAACACCATGGTCATCTTCTCCTTATATCTCGTTCTCCCTCTCTTTAATTCTCTTCTCTTTTTGGCGACACTAAAGAACGTCTATTATACATGTATCACATGTCAACACGTGTGCCCGTTTTAGTGCTAGACCTACTAAGAGTGAGGAAGGGTTAACAGACCCCGCATAAAATTTAACTTAACTCTATAGCGTATATTGATTATTCTCGACTAAACCTGAGTTTCTTTTATTGTCAACCCCTACGAAAAATCTTGACAACACTTAAACCTAAATAATCTTTCTTTTAATCTTTAACCCATAAAAAACAAAATTAAGAGTCCGTATTTGTTAAAATAGCAAATAAAAGATCCAATACCAATTGTAATATATATTATTTTCTAATAAATTCGTATTTCTATTGCTTGTTTATGTTATCGTAATTTATTTGTGTCATAACCAACCGGAATCGAAAATTCTAACATCAACTTTAAAGACATTCGAGAACAGAAAAGACCAACCCCGAATAAAAAATTTCTAGTTCCGTCCAGCCGATGAGTTTGACTTTTGAAACTCAAAAGTTGTACCAATAGAAATAGTCGCAAAACAAATATATGGAATAAAAATCACATTTACCATTTTCATATCAGTGTTAACTGTTAAGAGAGCCTTATTCAAAACATGCAGGTTAAATGGAATATTCACAACATACAAAGCAAAACACTAAATCAAAAATATTAATCTTGATGAGCATTTCAAGAGCTTTTTGCATGTCCTGAAGATACACTTCTACATTGCCTTTTCTTTGTTGACCCCTGCAAAATATGAACTTTCTTCATCAGATCCTCGTAACAAAAGACAATGGTTTCTTCTAACGTAATACAGAAAAATAAACTTTTACTCGAACATGATAATTATTGTACAAGAAAACAACATTTAATACATGACAAAAAAGAAAGTGAATGTCTTCAATGGTTAAAATGAAACCATGATAATAGAATCTAACGAAGTTATATTACTATGATCTTTGCAGAGAAGACTTGGGCATGTAACATGTGCATACCAGGATTTAAAGGTTTGACTCGAGGATTGTGTGTTTACATTTCTGCATTCACAAATAAACCCAAGCGAAAATAATAAAAAGCAAATCTTTTATCTTCAGAAAAGGTAACTTAGGTGATCCCAATAACAACTATAATGACGAGTCATGATTTTTCAAGATTAACGAATTCGAAATTCAAACATCTTGGCTGACAGTTGACATTACCAGATGATAAATAATAATTACAACTCAACCAGGAGAGACAAATATGAGTCCAAACAGGCATATTTTATGGTCAACCAAACGATCCATTATAATTGACTTGCATCGTTCGATTTATCAATGAGTTAAAAAAAGACTGTCAAGTGTAAATTGTGGATAGCTTTCCTAAATTACTACACAAGGGTTGAACTAAGTTGATGATGTTCAAGACAAGTAAACCATCATAAAGAATGAAATGCCAAATTAAGGATTTTTAGCTATTGAATGAACTCTCACACGATATACACAAAAAAGGGTCAAATTTACCACTTTAGAGGAAGGGATGGGGAGAGAAGCCTGACGGGCGGTGTGGGGTTTAGTCAGCACTTGGATCTCCTGAAGCTGGCGGGCTATATCCTCCAAAAGCTGCAACTGCAAACTTTCTTTTTCCTGATTTCCTAGAGAAAATTTAAGTTTTTCTCTTCCTTCTTGCACACTCCTTAATCTTTCTCTAAGCCACCTTACTTCAGTATCTAGTCTCATTCGCTCATCATCTAATGCTGATGTGGAATTCCTTCTTAAACTACTCTTTGAGCTCACAGATTGCAGCCCAAAACTCGTCTCTGAACCACACTGTTTTTGGTCGTTTTGCCTTTTATTTGCATTTGTCTTTTCACTTAATTTTGGCTCATTGTCTATTGCATAAACATCATATACACGTGAACCAGTTTCACCATCACCAAATGAGTCACTGGAATTTATTTCCAAACATTTTTCTTCCCTTACAATGGCTGTACTTTTCTCAGGCTCTTGTTTTAAAAAGTCAATATGATAGAGACAGAATTGATAGAGATAAAAAATAGGCTAGCTTTTATTAGGAACAAAATGATAGTGGCCCGATTCGAGAGGGGCAAGGTCTCCGATTACAAGAACAAGATAAACAAAATAACTTCAATGACAGAAATGAAACACCGGCCTATTATTTATACTATGTAATTGCTGAAATTAGGTCCCTAATTCCCTGGAAGATCCCTAATTTCCTGGAGGATCCATTATTAAATTGATTGAATGAAATCAT
>BJCM01065056.1:0-11409 GCA_018326385.1 Flaveria bidentis | reverse complement strand
TGTTTACTGCTTTCTTATGTTTACGTTAGGTTAAGATTGAATAAGTTTGTGTGATCCACAATTATAGGTATTCAGTTGTTTTTCAGTTAGTATGCTGCCTATATAAAGCAGCTTTCATGTATGTTCAATTCATTCACATATTGCATAATAAATCTTGAGTATTGATTCGATCTGTGAGCTTCTTTTGTGCACTGTTATATGGTTTTGATATCAACAACTGCAGCTACGCTATAAAAGTTTAAATGATCCGAAAAAGGCAACTGAGATGAGTAGCACGCACACATGAAAGGGGATGACACACAGCAAAGCAAAGGTAGTTTCTATAGACCTCACTCAAAACTAGGGATTACATGCCTCCATTCATCACTTTATACAAATATTAGTTTTTAAATATTAAAACAAATTAATAACATAATAATATTAATAATAAAAAGGGTGGGCTAGAAGAGGAATGTGTAAGAAGCAGCAATGACAGTAACATGACTGCAGCAGGCAGAGAAAGAGCAGATTATAGGTTGCTTTCGATTTTATGAAGTAAAATCCAAATGTCGTTATGGTTGTCTGATCATCAGCCTGCACGTATTGCTGCCATTGCTAACCATTCTTCATCTCATTAGTAGTTGCAACCAAACATATATAGTGTTGGATATATGTACTTACTGCTTCCATATTAATGTTGCATGCAGTTTTCCTTTTCACAATCTCACTTCATATCTTCACTAGATCAATATATATTAATCATTACATTTCAAAAATAAGACTTCTTTTTAACCCATTTAAACTCAAAGATTGTGTGCGTGAATGTGTACATACATTTATATTTTTTATAACGATTAGTCCACACACATCTATACCTTTTTATGCAATGTGACTAAAACCCTAATCACGAGAAGGAAAACATATTTACTACATGACATGGTACGGTTACACGCCATTCGATGTGTGTGTATATATTGTACATATGTTTTCTATGTTAGTATAATATGCAAAATGGCTGTTTAAGTCCACCGGTGGCTTTTTGCTTCAGTAGTAAGTGGTGCCACCATCTAAAACCTAGACCTACTAAGCCTATGCTAGATGCTTTCTCTCTTTAAACTAGGATGGGCCCAAGTCTCATGTCTTACATACTCGTCATAATACACCCCAACCTTGGTTGTCCCCTCATGTACCTTTCCCTGGTTACTCAACAAATAACAAGTTGGTCCCTATTTACACCTAATATATATTCTTTATTATATGACCTTTATATATTTAAAAGTTTGATTCTTTAATATTTACATTTTAGAGTTGTTTATATTTAACTTGACGACATAGAAGATCGAGAATGGAAATTATAAAAAGATGTTTGAAGCATTAATTACTTTTGTGTTTCTAAAAGTTTAGTTTTTCTAAGAAATAGTTATATGATAACCTTCTATTAAAAAGTCGATTCCACCATTAAATATAGTGAAAAGAAATGAACAGGATGTTAAACGAGATTCATTAGAAAACAACCCATCTATATTGATCTTTTTACTTTAAATCATCTCACCTCTTTTGGTTCGTTGATGTGAGAGTATATAGTCTTTAATCAAGAGATGATGTTTGTTGTGCTTACAATAGGAAAGTTTTCGTCTGTACAAATTAATTTTGGCAGGAAGCTTAGTTGAGAGTACCTCGTCAATTCGAGGCTTGTACACACGCGCATAAAAACATAATACTCTACTTGTAGACACCCGATAAATATATAATCAAAATAGTTCTGTGACATGGTTTACACATGACATATGTACTATGTGTTTAACTGATTGATGTATAGTCTATGAAACACAACACGATACATGTTTGTTTGGCATCACTTGCTATTGAACACTAATCATGTTTTGTCTAGATAGGACCAGCTAGCTATATACTGTTCCATTGTAATATATGTACTTGCTCCTAGCTTGTATCCATCCCTTTCCCACTGATATATTCATCATCAATTGGTCCACATAATATGTACACCGAAAATTAAAACTTGAACTAAAAGGTAGCCTGTTATTAGCTGGCTAGAAAAATAATAATAACGGAAAAAAGAGTACAAGAAATCTCAAATGATCACATGACCAAAACACTTCCCTTCTTGAATCCAAACAATTTTATACCTCTTGATTTTTTTTAAATAACTGGTGGTCCCTAAAACAAATAACTTAATTAATTAGTATTATTTGAAATAACAGTCTAATTAATCAATCAAAATAAACACATATGGATGTAATCTGTTTAGTTATACTAAAGGTCAATGGCCTGGTCATTTTATCTAGTGGCGATGTGTTTATGTTGACATGGTACCTTTCTTTCTATTGTCTTAAAACGATGTCTCTGTATAAAAGGTTTTAAAAATCTATCTTTTTGGAGTAAGAAAATGTTCACTAAAATAGATATATATGCTGATAATTTTAGTTTCATTAATGTAATTTTATTTTAATTGGATTTATTTGATTAAGACCAAAATTAAAGAAATAAGTATAAACATCGTGAAAAACCAAGAGGTGTGAAGTGAACACTTTTATATGAATTTACTCATTTCAATTACCTCAAACATGATAGTTTAAGGTAGGGGTGACTCAATCATATTAGAAGCCTAAGCAAAATGAAAAAGTTAGGCCTTTTACAAACTGAATAATATTTTCAATTTTTTAATTTAACATGTCTTAAGTAACCTAACATGTAAGATTAAAATCCTTTTCTACACACCTTATGATATTAAATCAATAATATTTAATACTAAGTTACTAACCAACATATGTAATTTAAGTTTATCGATAAAGTTGGAAGTAATTTAAAGTAAACAATTAGCCTTTGATTTCGCAATACATATGTACGTCTACAATTATGAATGCCAAATCGAGATCTCACAAATTCAAAATTGTGCACCAACAACTTATTTTTTTGATTGCTCAAATCGAATTATAATCGGAACATTTTTCACAATTTTTTTTTTAATATTGTAACAAGTGAAAATAAGATGAAACACACATATTCTATAGTAATTTCTAAAATATACACAGTCATACATATTAGAGTTGAAGTGTGTTTTAGTAAATGAAACGATTTTTAAATATACTAATTATTTTAGTTTGTAGTTAAAATTGTATACTAAATGAAAATTCTAAATAAACTATTGGGATATAATATATAAAAAATCAATAGAAATCACAACTATAATGGTGATCGGGGGGTCTTGCTTTGGATTTGTTAAGTGCGTTTTAGTAAAAGAAAGTAATTCTAAATATAGTGATTATTTGCTTCCGTTATCAAAACGAAAAATTAATTGAAAATTCTGATTAAACTATTGGGGTATAATTTGTGAAACATTAAAAGAAATTATAATTATAAATGACAAAAAAATTTATATTATCATTTTCTTATCTACTGACAAGACAATATAAATATAGAAATATATAAAAATTTAATAAAAATAATAATTTACTTTGAATATCCTATTGGGCCTAATTCAGGGTTTATTATTTATTCAATCGGTTCACCTTTGGTTGAAGGGGCAAATCACCCTAGACCACATGGTTCTAGAGGTAGAGTTCCTAGTAACAGAACCCAAAGGGTGGCAGTCCGTGGTGAGTGCAAAGGGCTACGATCGTAGTGGAGTTCGAGGAAAGTTTCTTTGGATTTGTTAGGTGATTGGAATTTCCTTGAATTTAAATTATTACAAAATTGCTTATTGGTAGTACGTTGTTACCGCTCAATAGCAACTTAAGCAACATATCGGTAGTGCTTCAGTAGCAAATATGTATCAGTAGTAATTATGCATTGATATGAGACTTCAGCAACATATATTCAACCATAACATCTGCATTAGTATTCATTTGAACATCGGTAGTAATTTTGTTACTAATGATGAGGTTTCTGTTGAAATGAATTTACGATTATAGTTGTCTAACCAACAACACTTGTAATTGTCAATTGAAAGGTTTTAACGTACGTTCCTTACCTATAAATAGATAATCTTTGGTCTAGTGAAGAAATTGAATTGATTTATAAATTCTTGTACGTAAAAACAAATTACGTACTCATTTATGACAAATACTTGTTGATTGAAATGTTGCATGTACAAATAAAATATTTTAATACGAAAGTGTGTAACATGATTTAGTGAGATATTGGAGTACACATGAAATATAAAACTTAAAATATAGATTAATTTTTCATTTACGTTGCCATTTCAAGTAAAACAAACATATATAATCAAATTTAACATAAAAAATGGGTCTCTATTGATGAGTAATTTTTTTGCTCATTCAGTTCTAAATATTAACAGCCATAAAAATGCATGACTGGACATTAGACTAACTAAATGTTGGTGAAGTAGCCCCTTAATTTATATAAGCAAATGTACATGCATTCAAATTCAAGTTATAAAACAAAACGAGTGATCAGGAAATTCAATTACTTACTTGCAACTTTCTACACTAAAATTTTACTTTGCATCATGTACTAATTATCTAAACACAAAGTTAATATAAATTGAACGCATATTTGGTTGGAAAATGAATGATACCGGTAAGACTAAGTCATTGAGAGGGAACAAAGGAAGCCATTAAAGTGCAAAAAGATATGATAGACTTGCATCTTGGAGTGTGCTCTTGATCATTTGCTGCATATAGTTTCTGATGTAATCCAAAGCTCTGTCAACTTACTCAAAAAGAGAAAGAATTAAATACACCTATGTCATATAGACACCATATGCCTACCTGCACCTATACACATGCATACACACACAAAAGATCGATTACAATGGCTGCATTTACGAGAATTTATGTTAACTTTACCTTTTGGTTTTATTAATTCTTTTGAACACACAGAAAACAAAGAATTTGAACTATATTCCATATAGTGATCAAGGAGATAAATATTGATCACTATAAAACCCTAAATGCCACATTAACATTGTTATATACATTAACATTGTCATCCAAAAATTTTAATTTTTTTCAGAAACACTCCCCTTAATTAATAACATGCATTAAAATTTTAATATGTTTAATCATGGATATTAATTAGTTCCAAAAT
The DNA here is from genome assembly GCA_018326385.1 of Flaveria bidentis. Lineage (NCBI taxonomy): Eukaryota > Viridiplantae > Streptophyta > Magnoliopsida > Asterales > Asteraceae > Flaveria > Flaveria bidentis. Next base: position 6,360 of record BJCM01065056.1, on the reverse strand, counting down.
CTGATCTCTAAGATGTAAAGAAAATATACATATATTTTACACTATTTATTCATTCAATTGCTAAATTAAAATTATGTAATGTAATATATCACATCTCGTTTGTCATGGTATAATCACCATTAGTGAGAAGTTATCAAATGGTACATACATTTGATGATGTACATGTTGCCCTTCTAGTCTCAATTGAGTTCAATATTTGTGCATGGTTAAGCAAGTTTATACACACTATTTTGAGTGCTTGTACTACTCAAAATATATTGATGAGAGAAAGATCATTGTTTTATATTGACTTTCAATGATATTAAATTTCTTTTATTTAGGGCTCTTGCACTATTTATCTACTTCTTCAATATAATTTTGGGTGCCTATTTCATTGTAGCTTAGGTAAGGCCGTGTAAAAATGAGGCTTAAGGTAAAACATGTAGGGAGGATTACACGCTAACATGTGTCTTTGATGCAACAAAATTATAAAATTAATGCATTAAGACAAAGCACAAGAATGCCTCAAGAGCACTTCTTTCCTGAATGTTACCTAAGGGGAACACATAAATTTATAAACATCAATTCTAAAGAGAGATATATTCCTAAGAAATAAGTGGGTACTGATATATTTTGAACGGTTTTTTCACACCATTAATTATCCACTATGGGACTTGAACCATTTCAAACTCATAGAAAGAATCATCTTACTAAATACCTCAGTACCATTGACTACAAGATATATGGTGGCTACCGACGTAAAATTATATATTAGTGTTTGAAGAGACACTGCCTCCATTAATACATAGCTAGCAAGCTCCAAGCAAGTTCTATAAGCTTTGTTTCTAGATCTAATCACACATAATCTAGCAAACTAATGCAGAAAGTGTTATTCTAGTTTCCAAAATCGATCCTACATGAAATCACTCTTTAGTTTTCTCAAATAAATTAAAAAGTAACTAGTGCAAACTATATACCAATGATGCATGCGCTATAGGTAATATACTACACCAAGTTTATATTTGACATGGTTGGTTAAGATAGAACCAGTGCTATTTGAAAAAATGATTATAATATATGGCAATAAATTAGCCTGTGTCAATAGAGTTATTATATGTGTTCACATATATATTTTCCAAATGAGATATCACAAATTAATCATTTTAATTAACAACCAAGTTCAAACAAGTTTTATTTGAAGAAACAAAGAAATCACTAGATTAGGTAGAGCTATAAAACAAATAACATTTAATGTTATGCTTGTGCTTTGTTTGGTAAAATTTATGTCCTAGAAAAAGGAAAACAAGGATGTTACATTAGTTAAGGACCAAGATGCATGTATATATGTGTATTATATAAGCGATATTTTTAATGCCATTAAGTTGGTGGACATGTAATAACCAGTCTACTATAGTTTGGTGAAGAGATAAAGGTAAGAGAATGTAAGAACAAAAACATTAAATATGCGTGCTTGTATTAAGTATGTATAATAACTCTATTACGTATCGTAATTAATTCTTTTGAAAATTATTATGTTATGTTATAACAAAATCACCACAAATAAATATGGGCGATGTATACATGTACATACATCATTTGATTTTTTTTTTTGAAAAGCACGCATATTAAAAGTAAGCATACATATATATATCATTTGTACATATATATACTTGAAAGTAAGCATTATTGATAGTAAGTTCTGATTTTCATATATGCATTATTTGTAAGCTAGAAGTTAAAGAGAGAATCATACCATATATTATTATTTTTATGGTTATGGTATAGAAAAACTACTTAACTAGAAACTTGTACTACATAGAGACAAACAAGTTAATAAACAAACAACTAGCAAGATCTGAGAAGAGTATAACGGGGTAAACCTTACCTCTATTTTAAAGATATAGAAATACTGCTGACCCTTGACTTTGTAATTCTTCTATATTTCTTTTAATTGCATGTAAAGTATAGTAATCCCGATAACATAGATCTGCAATAGAAGAAAATAAAAAGAAAACAATATGATTAAGTTGAACATGTAACATATATGAAACGTGGAGTCTGATAAAGGGATGGGAGAGTACTGTAAAAAAGAAAAAGAAAACACCAAGAAGGGGACCTGGCTAGTTAGAGATGGAGTTGTTTATTAAAACTACTGATCTTAAACAGAAAGGAAAGGACAACATGTATGTATTTGTGAAAATTCAAGATATGCAGCTGCTAAAGAAGAATTCATATATAGCAACACTTAATCCATGATAACATCTATCTCTTGAGAGATATGATGTCTAGTAACAAGCAACATGCACACCGAAAGTAAGCCTTTTGTGTGCTTGTGTATGTGTGTGATTGTGTGTATTTACACACACACACACACACACAGAGAGAGAGAGAGAGAGGTACCTGCGGAGAGAGAGTACCCAAAGGAAGATGTAGCAGCAGCAGCCACAAGAGCAACAAACCTACAAAAGGTAATAAATACAACCCGAGAAGAAAGGAAGAAACTTAAACCCTTCCTCTTTCATTCTTTCTTCTGTTTAAATCTTCTTTACATTATATATGTATGTATGTATGTATGTATGTATGTGTGTGTATCTACATGTAAAGATAACAAGATTTTATTTTATTTTTTAAAGCTGCAACTCGCATGTCCATCTAATCTTTTTTTTAACAGCGAGCTAAATTCATTCAATTCATTTATTGAAAAACTAGTGAGAAGTTAGAAGTACATGTCCATCTAATCTACTTGTATTTCTACTTCACACTCTACCTTTGGAGGGGGTAAAGATAACAAGATAAAAGGTAAATAAAAAAAGCTCAATATCTCCTCTGAGAAACGTGGCATGTATCATATGTAAAGAAAAATATGATTAAATAGATAGAAACTTGACATAAAATTTTGGGAACTGTATATAATAAACTGCTATAGAGTGATAAACAAATAGTAATCATTAGTCAACATCGTAATAATATTGATAGTGAAGGTGTAAATGAATTTTATAACTGGAAAATTGTACATTAGACTAATGAAATTAAGTAGATAAAAACTAAAATCAGTTTGAACCTCTCATCACTTCACTAGTTTGCAGCAAACAACTATATATAGCACTCCCCAATCGCCTTTTGTTTCGATTATCCATCGCTAATAACCGAAGCAAACTATCTGTAGCTCAATGGAATTGTGATTCCAGCATCCAAATTGTTCACCTCAAATATTTTTGGGCACAAAAGACTCACGACTAGTCGAATATTAATGTATCCTCTTATAGTGCGCACGAATTATAGCTATATGATTGGATATTGACACATTGTGTGGTCAGATACCAAAATCCAATGACATAGGAGAAGCTGATGATTTTGTGGTGTTGTTATAAGCATCAGTAGAGGAAGAAGACATCATTGTGGTTTGATCGAACTCGGATTCCTCTTCATAAGGTCCCAATTGTTGGTAAGGTATGGTAGAACAAGATGTTGGTGGATGATGATGCTGATGATGGTAATGGTAATCTTCCATAGGAATGGTATTCATGGCAGTAGTAGAACCCATGATGAGGGGCAATTCACTTGCAAGATCGTCGTCTTGATCTTCGTCATCTGAGACGGGGCAATCCATGTTAACTCCAAACAACCGGAGCCGCTTAGCGGCTGCTTTCCCTTGGACCACCGGCACTGATTCAAACACAACAGATGATTGAGGTGGTGGTGGTAATGCCATTGCCGGTGGATCCATTTCAATTCCGGTTCCAGTTCCAATTCCAACTCCAGTTCTGTGGTGCATATTCATCATGTCCACATGTTGTGGGATACCACCACTTCCACCTGATCTAAAATAAATCACTGATCCTGAACCACCTTGATTCATATTTACTATACTCCCAGTACCTATGTTGTGGTAAGGGCTACTCGCGTTGCCATAACGGTACGAAGCAGGCTGCAACATCATACCCGAATGGCCCCTTGATGGCGCGGGTTGAGACCGCAAGAAAAGTGGATTCCAAGGGTGGATATTACTCCTGCTGAAAGAAAACTGATTGTGTGGCAGTGGGAATGAAAGGTTTGAAGACAACTGGTATGGCGGAGAAGGTGCGTCTGGGCGGTGCCTCCAGTCGATAAACAACCGATCTTTGGCCGCACCGCCTACGCCTCTCTGGAAGGAGACAATATCTCCAGCATCTAGCTTCTTATCCTTAACAAAACGACTCCAACCTTTAGTCATCACATAGCTTTGGCTACTATTCCAATAGGAATATCTAAACCTCCATGATTTTCCATTTCTATCTTCAAAATTCAGAAGTAGACCCTTGTCATTGGTGGATGAATCCAAGGGGAAATACCTCTCGGCGTGCTGCTTCGGAATCACGAGTCGATTGAGCTTGCCTACATCACTTGGGGTCACCACTTTATCAAACATGTGCTCTCTCTCCACCACCATCATCATCCCCTCTTGGTGGTGGTCGTTATTATTATTATTATTATCATCATCATCTGGTGCAGGCGTAGCTTGAATCGAGGGGTAATCCGCGGTCATGGGCTCAGTTTGTCGCGATGAGGGTTCGCCTCCGTGGATCCAACCACCACGCGGGGTCTGGTGGGGGTAGGGAGGTGGAGGATGGAACAGTGGATGTTGAAGTTGAGGATGATGAGATGAAGAGGGAGAAGAAGAAGATGAAGATGGAAATAACTGACCTGTGGGACCTGTGTTTCGTCGTTCTTCTTCGTCGTCTTCTTCGAAAGAATTACCTCCTCCTCCTCCACCTCCTTCTCCGCAGTGCTGCTGTTGCTGTCTTCTGCTATTATTACTACTACTACTATCACCACCGGTGCTCTTACCAACAAAATTCATGGTGACTTTTATGTTTGCTTCAGGCTTTCAAGATCAAAACTATATATAAATAAATATGTGGATCTAGCTAGCTAGATAGATATATAGATAGATAGCTAGCTAGATACCCTTGTGATGTTCTACCCTCTTGATGATCATGTGACAAATCATGTACTTTGCATCCATGGAACACAAGAAAGAAATGAAATTGAGGGCTTCTTGGGTGTGTGAGAAACTGACGCTGAATTGAAATATAGATGATGATGATGATGATGATGATCTTAGGGTGTGGGGATGTAGGTACTATTGATGTGTTGGCTTTTTGCAAGGGTTTTATTCACTTATGGTAATCAAACATCTAGCTTGCTAGGGTTGACATATAAGAATTATTGGAAAAAGATTGGGAACTAACTTACCCCATTAATATTATCCCAATTAACCTCTCAAGTAATATTATTCCCTTTTCCATTTCTCTTTCCAAGATTATTACCATAGAGTTAAACTTCTCTTGCATATGATCAACACAAACTAATGGATTCCAACCATTAGATATCAAAACACATGAATTTTGCAGTTTGAGATCTTCCATTTTGACTTTCTAAGTCTTCTTTCATGGATCTCCTCTGCAAGTCTGAAGCAGAAAGAAGTAGGTATATTATTTCTGCAGACTGGGGGTAGGGATTCGGGTGCTTACCTGGAAGCAGCTTCTGCCCCATATTTTTTCCCTTTAATTCCATTTAACAATTTAATATTTACTTTTGCATTATTTTATAACATTACATTTACTGTAATATAATTAATGTTCTAGTTATTATTGTAATTATGTATTCCATCTTACTTGAGCATTTGTGCTTTTTCTAGATGTTTTTTTTCCTCTTTATAAACAATTTAAAGTTGTATTTAACTTTTAAAACATAATATACTTGGAAACATGAATAATAACAAAGATATAATGGTGATAATAACAAAACCGTAGAAACGTGAATATTTGAAGGTTTAACACTTGATGTAATCTTGTGATGAAGAACAAATATTTAAATTTAAAAGTATTGAATTTGAAAAAAGAATATTATGTTTGGATATTTTAAATCCAGAAAGATCCTATATACCTTCCTTTTCATGCAATGGCAGCTAGAGAATGTACTATATGTACAACAAATCTTAGAAGCTAGCTAATAAAAGAGTATTAGTGTATATATGAAAAATTACAAGGGCGGACCTCAAAAATAGAGGATCGAGGGAGAAACATAGAATTGTAAACAATTAAATTAAAGAAAAGATAGAAAGAAAATAGCGTGAACATAGATTTAATGGTGCTTTCAAGATCAGCCTCACCCATTAAAATATTAGGTATATATTAGGGTTATCTGTATGAACACTTCGGAGTCGAATATTTTTACATTGTCTTTCAAAATATTGTTTACAATAGTGTACATTATCTTATAACATATATAAAACTTTATATCTCAATGATTATAGACTCCTAATTATTATTCTGGAATATGAAGTAGTTTTAGGAAATTAATCAAGAGATTACAGATGGTGTTGAAAAAACACACACA